>JAHDVE020004826.1:0-27258 GCA_022606495.2 Halesus radiatus | reverse complement strand
TTTTTCCACATTGAAGCGTGTTAAAGTTTGCAAAGTACATAATACCGTAAGGGTTTCTTTTAAATTATTTTTTATAAATATCTTAGTAATGTATCTAATAGGATTAAATATATCATAACCCCCGCGTAGAATATTCCCTTGAGAATCAGACAGGAGTTGCACTGATAACAATTACGAACAGATTTAACATAATTGTGAATAAGGAACTCCAGTGAAAAATATCATGGGATTAAAAACATGTATTCATACAGATCAGCAAACTTCGATTCTGAATTCATAACTTTTAATATATATAGTTGTAGGTAGAATTTATAAATCGTTATTTAAAAGTGAATAAATAAAGAGAGTATTCATGAGCAAACCAATTATCAGTACGCGTATGTTATTGCTCAACACTATTGTATTATCATTCTTCGAGTTAGTTTCTAAAAAGGTACATATTGTTATTACTTATGTTTAGTTATGGTTTTTTTTTTTTTTTTACAGTAACTCCACACAGGAGACCAAGGATGAAACAATTTCCCTCAAGGCCTATATCATCTTTGGGGATGCTGTGTGGAGGATCTTTTAGAGGATAGGAAGGAGTGAACTTGGGTCTTGAAGAGACCCATGTTATAGGATGGAGGAAACACAGAGGCCGGCAGATCATTCCACAGCCGAGTTGTTGAACACAAGAACGAGTCGTAGAAGCGACCCGTTCTCATGTGACAAATGTCAACCGTGTGAAAATGTTGGGCGCGCGTTTGGGATCAATGACGCTAGTTCCTCAGAGGATCTTCCATTAAAATACCGGAATTACAAGGACAGCATTCCCACCTGACGTCTGTGCTCCAAAGATTGCAACCCGTTTGTTAAGATAGGCGAATCTATCAAACGGACCGCCCATTTCTGCACAGAGTCAAGGGTTTTTTTCAGATATTTTGGGACTCCCAACCAGAGGTGGCTGCTAAATTCTACAGTGGGGCGCACTTGCGATTTATACAGGGTCAGCAGTTGTGTACTATTAAAGTATCTGCGGGCTCTGTACAATACGCCCAGCTTCTGAGAGGCTAACTTTACTCTGGCTTCGATGGAGCCCCCCATACCTGAGCTGGTCATTTAAGGTTACACCAAGCTTATCAATGGAGGGCTTGTTGGGAAGATTGCTTCTTTTAAAGGAGACTAGATTGTCATTTCGATCCCTTTTAGACGTAATCAGACATGATTGGGTCTTTGAAACATTAAATTCGACGAGGTTATTCTTACCCCAAGAGGAGACCCTCTCAAGGTAACCGTCCATTCTCTGTTTCAATGAATCACTTTCACAATTTGAATCACTTTCACAATTTCAATGGTTTACTATGAATATAATATAAAATTATGTTCGGTAAAGCTCATCCTTGTTTTGACATTTGACATTCTAATCACAAAACTAACCGACCATAGATTTGGAGTTAGCGGACTTTGAAAAATTGAAACTTTGGAATTATTTTTAACTATGAAAACTAACTTAAAAAAAAACGGTATACGAGTATACTGGTATTTAAGTTTGAACATCTTTATTTATAAGAAAAAAATGGAGTTCCTTTTTGTATTGAGGCCGTGTCTGTGTGCCCGAATTAATCACAATTTTCCATACCTTTCAAGTCGTTATAGATGTAGTTCCGGAGATGTGGGTAAGGTATTCGGCGACCGGGGACGAACTATCCAATTGACCAGAGTAGAATGCGTAATTATTTACAATTTCTGTTTTTCTTGTCCTCTTCAAACTGGTAAATTTTGTCATTGGCAATGGTTTCATGACAATTCAACACACGTATCCATCGCCGCACTTTCTAAAAGTGATTAAAAGTAAAAAATTATAAAAAAAATAAATAAAAATAACCCGAAAACCTTTTTTTAATAAAATAAAAATATATTTTTATAAATATAGATATCATATATATATATTCAAATTCCATTGTTTTAATGACTTTATATCACTTTTAAAAAGTGTGCCGATTCAAACGTGTGTTGAATTATCCGGTCATCATTCGCAACCTACCATAAAGACCACTTGCACGCATTTTATAATGTCTTGGAAAAAATCGTGTGGATAGATGTTTCTACTAAGATTACGAAAACATTACCAAATAAAATTAGAATCTTATAGTTGATATGACGGTGCGTCGGGCAGTAGGTATTATTCTAGGAATAACGCAAAAAGGGAGGAATAGAAAAGCAATCTTAGGTAGTTACAAGTAATTTATTTTGATAGTCGTGGGGTTAGTCTTAAAACTAGAGTAAAACTTAATTAGACATAATAAATTTAATAAAACTAGATACGCAATTACTTAATTCTACTGTTAAAGTCTTTGTACTTAAAATTAGAGGTTCACTGACTTAGGTTATTACTTAATTCTACTGTTAAAGTCTTTGTAGTTAAAATTAGAAGTTCACTGGCTGACATTGTGGGAGGAATTATGATTAGAGTCAGGCACTTCCCTTTTTGGTGATGGATGTCCAGGGTCCAGTGGCTGCGTTGTATGTAGAGTCCTCGAGTTCGCACTACGTATTCGTGTACCTCCGGATCGGGAGTAGGTGCAACGCGGCGATAATTAGAGGCCTGGGTGGTCTCCGATGTTGATCTCCGAAGGGCGAAGATCAGTTACTTCCTTCTGGGATGGAAGCGTAGAATTCGTAGAGCGTAGAGGACCTGGGTGGCCTCTCCAAGGAGCGAGAATAGGAACCTTCCTGGGCGGAAGGTTTCACTTGGCTGTGTGTCCTGGGCGGACTACTGCAACTGACTCTCCGTCCTGGGCGGACTCTTGCAATGACTCGTGCTTCCTCGGTGGAAGACTGCACCTCACTCGTGCTTCCTCGGTGGAAGCTTTCACTCGACTCTCCGTCCTGGGCGGACTCTGGCAATCGACTGTCTCCTAGAGCCCACTGTCCTCTGTCTCCTGTCTACCTGTAGGTATTACCTTTTATTGACGTCCCATAAAATCACAAAGGAATTGCGGAATTTCCCAAAATAGCAGTTAAGATAATATTATTTTAGTTACGATTTTTCTAACAATAGGCTCGGCTAGCCTTTGTACTAAATTCTTTTTTTAATCTGGGAATTCCTATTATTTAAAATGCACATTTTAAAGCTAAATATTTCGGTGAATTCGGTCAATTATTTTAGGTGATTACAAAAGGCTATATCATAGTTTTTAATGACAAAATAATCAAATCCGGTTGTTTAGCTCGTGACGTCACTAAATAAAAATGTCCTGCCATTTCTTTCTTTATTTTTATTAAATTCCACACTATTTTTTAATTTTTTATATGACAACACTGAGACTTCCGCTGGCTTTTGACGTTTGATAACATCGATCTCGTTGGAGGGAAAAATAGAATTGTAGAAACAAAACAATAGTTATTTTTATGTATTCTGTGATATATGAAAAGCTATAAATAAAGTATAATTATATTATGATTCCAACAATTGTTTAAGCAATAATAATATTTTGTCTAGTCACGCGTTTTGTCACTTAAATGACATTGTTTACATACATAACTATTGTTTATTAATGTGTTTTTGTTGTGAACTTATATCGTTTAATATGTTATTAACTGTTTGCTGCATCCTCTTCGGGCTGCATCCCTGAGTTTCGTCGTCGGCTCATAAAGCTGAGTGATCGTATCAATATTAATAACTCAATCGTATCAATATTACTCAATAATAGTATCTTTTTTTTTAGTAATCAATTTTAAACGCATTTTTTCCTCATAGCACCAATCAGTACCTATCAAACACATATACATAATCTCTTGATACTTAATTGTTATACTTTTTTCTAGATATATTTTTTTACCATACTATGTCAATACTAGCTTTTTCCCTTCTAATTTTGTATAATGGCACTTAATATGAACTAAACTTGTCAATTTGACTGTCCTAAAACGGGATTTGTTCCTAGTTGGGCAGTCAAAGCATTCTTAAATGTTGATGTTAAACAATGTGTTTCAAATAAATAAATATTATTATTACTATTATTGTTAATCAAGTTAATACACATAATACATGTCAGACCCTTGGATAGTTAAATGAAACCATGACAATAAATACATGGTCCGCTCCGTCTTCGCGCTACGTATTTGAATTTTGACAGGTCCAGGAGTCAAAGTGAACCGACTTATCAGTATAACGGTCAGGATGCAAAGTTTTAAAAAATCAAACTATATTTATAGAAGTATAATATAAATCTGAGAAGTAGGATAATAATATCAAACATCAAACAATATTAAGGTATGTTTGTGCAAGAATGCTCGGCTGTTTAAAATTGTACATAAACCTTATAAAGCAGTTCTTGTTTTTAATATATTTTATGTGATCCCTCCTACTTGTTTTAATATATTTCATACTTTTAATAAAACTTCCCCCTTGTTCGTGTTTATCTTCCTTGTACTTGACATGTTTAATTTAAAACTTCACAATTTATCCATTATATTGTACATCGGGTAGCTAGTATTTTGTTAATGATTAATTATCTGATTTTATTGTAAAATATTTGAATTCAGTAAAACAGTTATGTCTAATGGCGTTGAACATTAAAATGATCAATTAGATGGATAAACAAAAAAATATATTTTATTAGATGTCATATTTTTGGTACGCCTCGTTATCATTATTCTCCTCTGCCATTCCTGTGGTATTTGTCGTTTTTTTTTAAATGATTTTTGGCTATTTAATTTTTAAAAATCACACTTATAAAGTATGTCCGGTCTTTCCGGTTTATAAAAAAATGGTCCGATTTTTGTGACCGAAAATTTCAAAAAATCACAACGGTTTTTAAAAAATACGTTTAAAATATAAAAATAATGCAGAATGTTTTGAAAAAAATATTCAAAAAAAATTATGGAAGTAGCCTATTGGGTATATTCCGAGGCTGGAGGTAGAAGCATTCTTTTTGTGAAAACTTTGCGACGATTTCCAGAAAATTAATAAATAACGTTTTCCATGGTAAATCCAATAATCGCTGTCGATTTTTGTCTTTCAGTAATCAATTTCCATAACATGTTTTTAGCCGCGATATATTTAGTATTTTTTTATAGCGTAAACCTTTAAAATATTTCAAACAAAGTTATCATGGAACAGCGCCGCAGGCGAAAGTTTTCGTACACTTGGGGCAATAAAATATATTTATACAGAGAAAAATCTTTTTTGAACAATATATTTTAATGTGAGAAAATAAACTTTAATAATGGCTCAAAAAAATTCACATCCAAATTTTTGACGCCCCTCCTAATCTTGCGCTCCCGGGGAATATGCCTCCGTCTGAACATAAAATACAATAAAAATAAAATACCTTCCTAATCGTAATCATTATCAAATACCTCCGTTTGTAATTGTATATATGTGGGTGTATTGAGTAAGTGTCAGTGTGACTAAAATGTGATTGAGACGGTCTTCTGAGAATGTAGAGAAATAATTATCAACCGCTTTCAGTCCTTTTTAAATAGCCATGTGAATGAGACAATAGTTTCTGTAATGTGGCAATTATACCTAGGTATTAGCTAAGTAACTAGTAACACACCAGCGCCAGCGGTCGACCGCGAACTACCGGTAAAGCTACGGTTTCCTAAGAAAGCGGTACTGTTATATAGCGGCCGTAATGTAGCGGTGAATGACGACAACCGTTGTTTATATAAACCAGATGGTGTAGGTTTCCTAGAGAGCGTTGATTGTGAGCGGAACGTCAAATCGCGGTGCCACCATTTGCGTGGCGGCCGTCATAGCGGTGACAAACAGTTTTTTTTTCTTGTGTAGCGTTGAACATTAAAAAAAAAATAGATGAACGTGATTTAAACCAGCGAAAATTATGAAATTTTGATTGATTTTGTAAGATTTCCTAAAGCTTTATATAATGTGAATAGCCAAGACAATAGAAAAGCCCAGTTAAAACAAAATCTGTGTAGTAATATCGGGATTAAATTAACTAACTAACCATCACGCCGTTTCTCCGCAGGGGTGGACAGAGAGGACGGACCACCAACCAACTTGATCTTGGCATACACTTCTTGCTTCATTCACATTCATACAACGTCTCATTCGCTCTACATGCCCTAACCATCTAAGCGTCCCTTTCTTAATCTTGCTCAATACACTTACATTCATTACGCCTAGCATTATTTACGAATATCAACATTTTTCACACGATCATACATGATTTTACCACACATTCGTCTCAGAGATCTCATTTCTACAGCATTCAGTCTACTTTCATCCTTCCTCTGCCAGTTCCATGCCTCACCGCCATACATCGGGGTTGGTATCAGCACTCTATTGTTTTCATTTGTACACCCTTTCAATCAACATCTTACCATACAGCTTTCCAACTGAATTTAGCAGGCTAATAGCTTTGTGATTTCCACATTCCATACGTGACCCTTTACCTTTGTATAGATTCATGATCACAGCCTTTCTCCAATCTAATGGCGTGTAACCCTCCTCTAAACACTGGTTAAAAAGTTTCTATAAGCATGTAAGAATTATACGGCTATCTCCTTTAAAGTATTCAGCAGCAATATTGTCGAAACCGACAGCTTTACCGGGACTATACTTGAAAAATCCGGGTCATAAAAATGTAAATAGGCAATACATAATTTTTATTTTTATTTTAGTAGATAATATGTTACGTTAATAATAAGAACATATTATGCAATAGGTGTTTGGGTAAAGTTTTACAGTTCAGGCTCGTTTAAGTCGTCGGCCTTCATGATTGAGTGGTTACGAATCCGGAGGTCGCGGGTTCAAATCTCGGTATGTTCAAGTAAATTTTATTAAATTATTTATTCGTGTTATTTAACAATTTATTCATTAAAATAATATATAGTATATTTACGGCACGTTCCTGAGTAGTGGATACTTTTAGTATCACTCTGGTGAAAGACCTCCATTCAGAAACGAAATGTTGCTTGAAATGGCTTTAACCGTGTTTGATGACCAAATCTGAATTGCCAGGTACTTTCCCACCTTCCTCTTCCCATCTCTTTTCCCTTCACCTTCCCATTCCCACCTCCAGCCTCACAACATACCCTTATTGGGGATGCCATAGTCTCAATGGCTCCAGACGGTTGGGAGTAGTTGGGACTCTTTGTGCGGAATTACAAAAAAAAAGATTTTTTTTGTATTAAAATGGGAACGCATATTTTATTGAAATAACACTTCGTTTCAACTGAATTACAACAAAGAAGCAACTATTTACGTCGGCGGAGTTGCAAAATAATGAATTTAATCTGTTTTTTGGTTAATTTTTTCTGGCCTTAAAAGGAATTGTTACATTGTACGATTTTGAAATATCTCACTCTCCTCCAAACGACAGTTTTACTATGTTTAGGTCGTGCATTCTCCACCGCAAACGTCACTGTATCCGTCGTCTAACTTGACATCTCACCTCACCAGACCCTAGAACAGCCGCTCGGATATTGTCGGAACCCCAGTTCCTCTTTAAAAACCTAAATACGTACAATTTTAAAATAGAAGAGATAATTAGAAATATGTTAAAACTAAAAAAAAATCATTTTGAATGTGGCACGTTAGTTCAAATGTCTCAGAGCCATTGGGACTATTGTGTCCCTAAGGAAATCCAGTTAATTATTATTTTTTTATATCAATAATGACCTTCAAACGTAAATACCAATATACTCGCATTTCGTTTTTTTTTTCTAAAGTTAGTTTTCGTAGTTAAAATAATTTTCAAAGTTTCAATTTTTCAAAGGCCGCCAAAACGCTCCAAATCTATGGCCGATCGGTTTTGATCAGTTTTGAGGTTAGAATGTCAAATTTCAAAACATGGATGAGCTTTATCGTATTTAATTGTATATTCTATTCATGGTAAACCATAACTAAACATAAGTAATAAATTATGTACCTTCTTAGAAACATTAACACGAAGAATAACAATAGTATTAACATTATCATAAAATCCGTACAGATTGCGCACGTGACGTCAGATGTTCCAAATGCAATCGTACCAACATAACACGGTTTTTTGATGAGCTGATTTTTTATTCACTTTTAAATAACGATTTATAAATTCTACGTATAATTATATATAATGAAAGTTATATATTCAGAATCAGAAATTTTCCAAATTATGCATTTCTTTTCCACGGTAAAACCGATAGATGCTGTCAATTTTTTTCTTTCGGGAATCGGTTTCTAAAATATATTTTGCTATGAAATCTTTCAGTACTTTTTAAAACAGAAACCTTTAAAATATTTACCTAAAACTTAAGGAAAATACTCTAATCATAACTTACCACGGAAAAGCGCAACATTTTCTACATTTAAGATGCTGATCTGTGGAATGCTATCGTTTTAATCATCCTAAAATAGAACATATTAAAAACACGTAATTTAAGGCGACTGAATTTTATCGCGAAACTCTTTTATATTTTGTAAAACAGAATGGACAAAGTTGAATATTTTGATCAGACCAACCGATAATTCGATTGACCTGACGCTAGTATTTAACATCCTCCCTCTAGCAATAAAAACCATTACAAAATTTACCGACTTCAAAAGAAGTATTAGGATATGGATTATGGATTATGGACAAGTGAAGGAAGAATATGGATATGATGTTGCAACCGAACAGAGTTTAAAGCTCACAGTATGTTTTCTTCTAGATTTAGTAATATTTTGACATAATTACGAAAACTTACTTAAAAAATTAACAAACTTACAAAAAACTTGACCTAATTAATAATCCATACATAAAACCATGTACCATGTGACCTTAGAACGGGGTACCCCAGTAAGAGTCACATTTTTTGCGACTTTTGTAATGCCACGACTACACGATCGCCCAACCTCCCAACTCGAACGTTTGGGCGATTGTGCAGAGGGATAGTTCGTACGCGTTGGGTCAACGTTGGCTCGAGTTCGGCGAGTTGGCCCGAGATCGCCCCGGTGGCAAACTAGTTGGCCCAACCTTCAAACTAGTTGGGCGAACTCGATTAAACCGGTCTTCATACATTGGCCGTTTAGCGCGAGTTCGGCAGGCGATCCTGCCGGATGTGCTGCGCAAAGAATAAGACATGACTGAACTATGTTTATAATGAAAAAAGACGCAAATATGCAACTAACCCCCAAATAAATGCCAAAATATGCATTATGCATATTTGGCTAATATTAATAATAATTGGATAATTTGTATAGCCCGTTTTTCATGAAAAATCACCTCAATAGCGAAATGCACATAATCCGATGTATAATCGGGGTTAGTTGTTATATTTTTTGCGCTGCAATCTGACTCAAGCTGTCCATAAAAATAATATACGGAACTAAAACAGGCGCTACAGCTATCCGTTATATTTATTTCCGGTATTATGAGTACCTAATGCGAAACGAATTGCGTGAATAATATTATAAATTTCGGTAGACCTTCTATGAATATCGAAAGATCGATAGATTTCACCTAAAATGGCATCACTAGTTTGGAGTTCGTAGTTGGAACGTTGGCCGATCGTATAGTTGCCCGATTTATAATCACTATTCGATTGGCCAATGTCCCAACTCCGAACCGAGTTCGGGTTGGGACGTTGGGCGATTGTGTGGTCGTAGTATATACGCATGCATCAAACGCTACTTTTCTTCTTCTTGGAAAAACTTTCAGTTTTATTTCGGAGGGGGGGCAATATATATAGTTTGGAGGCCATCGTCTTTTACAGTATTACATTTGCATTAAATATCTACATAGCAGACAATAACCGAACAGTTCGTTCCAATAAACGAAAGAATATATTTATTTGAGGTTTTCTAAACACTGTAAACAAGTGAGAGATTTGGGAATTGCCACATTAAGAGGAACGGCCGGGCGCCCTGTTTCATATAAAACTAAATTTTTGATTTCAGGCCAATTTTTCATATTTTAAAATAAAAAAAAATAAAATACTTCTAATCCGTACTAGATATTTACTATACCTTTATTTTTTTAAATATGTAATTCAGTTTGGGTGGGTATTTTGGCCTCAAATCAAAAAGTAAATTTCATATGAAACAGGCCGCGTAGCCGTTCCTCAACGATTCAGACAAAACAGAATTTCATTTTTTTTTTTATCAAAGACGCGCGTTTTTTTCATACTTACTCAATTCATTTGTCGACATGGAGTGTCATTTAGTATAGCAGCCTAATCAGGCGGCTCAACCAAGAAAATGGAGAGTTTAAAAATATATATATTCTCATAAATTAATCACTATAAATATTATCTTTTGATACTGGCACGTTTTTTAAATATATTTGTGCATTGATTTTTTAGCATTGTCAAACGCATTTTCGTCTTTACCCTAAAGGCATGTGGGGCACGAGCCCAGGAGCCCCGGCCTGATGAGCCCCCGGAACCAGAACCGGAATTCCGCCAAGGCCCGAGAGGTCTAGGGCCCCAACGACGGGGAGGTGCCTGGCCAGGAACAGATTTTTTTTTCAAACATTTACTCCACAATGGAGGCCCTGATATGCCCGAGTTCCCTAGTACTTACTCCTATGTCATATTTAGGGATGCTGTGAAAATTGTACACATTGAGGATATCGGAAAGAAACATTTATACTTTTCCTAGGGTTCTTTTCCAACCTTGTAGGGGGGCCCGGCTATGTGTACACATTGAGAACACAGGGCTCGGAAAATAATTATTCAAATGGGGCTACATACGAAAATGGTACACATTACGAACACAGGACTCGGAAAATAGAACATCAATTTTTTCTAGGGTCCCAACCTCGGAGGGGCTTAGGACCCTAGAAGATCAGTGCCAAAATGGTACACATTGAGGACATAGGAGTCGCAAAATAAATTGTCAATATTTTTAGAGCCCCAACCTCAGGATGAGTACCAAAATGATACGCCTTGAGGACACAGAAAATAATATGTCATTTTTTCATAGGGCCCTAACCTCGGAGGGGGCCCCGGTTGTGTGCCAAAATGCTACACATCGCGACACGCGACACTGGATAAGGAAAATAAAAATCAAAATTTTGGCTTGATTGCTATCGATCGAATTTCTGGTTACAACGATCAAAATGATCAAAGACTTTTTAATTTGTTTATTAAATACTAGGGTTGCGCTACACACTTTAGTTTGTTTATTAAATATTAGGGTTGCGCTACACACTTTAGTTTGTTTATTAAATACTAGGGTTGCGCTTCACACTGCCTATGTTAATGTTTTGAAGCATCCGACAGCCGCCCAAACTTATCAGCTTTTTTGGATGTTTTATTAATGTTTTATTTTCAAGATGATAAAACGACAGTATTTTATGACTTCACCTTAAATGCGGAAAATTTTTAGTCAATTGCGCTTTTCCTACTTTCGTCATAATAAGCGAAAAGCGTTGCTTGTGTAATGATGGAGGACGTATCTAGCGGTAAATTATTATAATGCTTTTATTTATATTTGACCTTTCCAAATGCAATAAAACATTTTCGTACATAAATTAGTACATAGGTACTTAATTCAAAATGACAATAGCGCGGTACATTGAATTTTAAATTATTTTTATCTTTTAAATGCTCATAATATCTCCAAATCACGATTCAGTGGCATATAGCACTGTTTTGCACGAATCCCTTCAATTACAGAAACATTCTTTTGTGGTTTGTTGTTTTCCTGTAGGTTTTTGGCTTACAGAAAGGGCCCCCAAATTCAGTGTGGCCATGGGGCCCTACATGGCTCAAGATGGCCCTGGTCAAACCACCAGGGGTAGGTGCCGGTTTATCAGTACATATATTTAGGAATGTTATGAATCAAACAGGGTTGTCAGGATTCCTGATTGGTAACAACTTGACAAACGTAAATATCTCTTAAGCCGAGGTTAAAAACAAGTGAAATACCAGTAGTATATCGATCTTCTGAACTAAGAAGGACCCCGGTTTACTGTATGTGTTAAAAGTATTCGCAGATAACTCTTACCGCAAAGCCATGAAGTTCGTGCAAATTTATGTATAAAGAAAACACACCCCACAATGTTATTTCCAACCTGAGCTATGATCCTTTGTAGTGTCCATTGAAAACAACACTGATTACCAAACCCCCAGACCTCCACAGTCGATCCAATAGATTTACACTACATCACTGACGTCAGAATGAATAGAGTTGCCCTAACGTACCATTTTGACGGCTGGAGGCAAAGGTCCCGTGACACCCATTTTAACACCTGACTAGTTCATTACCGTCCACGTTTGTTTGACTGCGGTAAGCAAATTACAAAACATTTATAAAAAGAGTTTAACTAAATACTCTAACAAAATATTCGGTTTTTATAAACAAGCCAAACCTTTTTACTTAGAACTGTTTTACTTAAATTGGCAGCACGCCTAGCTCGCCCCCCTTATTTAGGTTTCTTCCCCGTGCATGTTAAGGCATCTCTATCTATTATTTGGTTTGTGCACTCCATACTCACATTTTCACCGGATGCTGTTAAATTTGTAATAAGTTTTACATTCGCGGATCATCATTATCCCTCCAATTCGTAACGAAAGGTTAGGTTAGGAGGTTCAACAAACAAAAGCCATTTAAAAAAAGTAATACATATATTAAGGATTATTTAACAAAACAAGAGTGGTATTGGGTACCTAATTACAGTTTGCCACTTTACTACGTAACATACTGATGCAGAACTAGCTACCGTATACATTATAATTACAGTTATAAAAAAGTGATATAGTATCTGCATGAAATGTTACCTTTATGTAACTACTCAATTAAATAATATTTTGTAATAGTGACTTATTTGTCTAATTACTGGTAATCTCAAGTCTAAAAACTAAACACAAACTCAATAACGAACTAATGAACACAATTTCTCTTAGTGTTTTGTTATGTTAGGTTAGTTTAGGTACTAGGTGTATTTACATTGAAATCTTAAGTCTAGGTGCTGAAAAACTTAATCCTCCTGACAAAGTATGAAATGCCATAAACAGAGTATTAAAACATTTTAGAGGAATTGCTTTTGCTAATAGATAAATTCAAAAATTTATATTCTGTACCTCAGAAGACAAATGTTGGCTGTCCACTTTTTAAAAATTATAAAGAGAAAAAATTCCTTCTATATAAGAAAAATACTATATTGATATTTCCCATATGTATTTCATCATATCCCTACACCAGGATTTAGCGACCTAGCAACAAGAAACAATTCGGCGATTCATTAAAACATCCGTGGCTTATGAATAATATAATGTCGTATGTTACAAAAAACAGTTTTAAATAAAAAAAATCACAATTTTCGTAATAAACTGTACCGTTTATTTTTTTATATAAAAAATCATCATCTTCATCAACTTCAGTATTAAACTTATTTTAATAATGACAAAATACATTAATCACAGAAAAAAATCTGTTGATTGTTGCAAAATACTGTTCGCATTGTACATTCTGAAGGATTGCACTCTCGGCACGGTTTCCCACCGAGCGCTACAAGAATGACAATGTATGAACTATTTTGTAGGATAGAAAGCCTCATATACGCTGAATTCATAACGCACATATGTAATTGATTTCGGACTCGCTCTCGGGTAGTATTGCCTACGGGTGGATGTTTTAGCGCCGAATTTGGCGCGCTGTTGAAAGTGTGGATAAATTAAGATACATGTTTGTTTTATTTTCTTATCTTTTTTCATGGGAGTTCACTGCACAAGCGCACTTTAGAGAAAACCGCAACTGGGCATCAGTCTCCTGAAAGAATTAGAGAATGGACCATCCAATCTTTGACCTTTATGGTACAGAATTAATAACTATAACTAAATAAAGTATTATACATTTAAATGTGAGCATCTATTTTAAAAACAAATATCTATACATAAAACAAAAAATATGTATTGGTACAAACATAGAATAAAAAAACAGATTCTTAGGTAAAAGATGAAAATAAATTATATTTTCCGTAATAATTGGCTTGCATTGGAGCTTACAAAAGAAAAATAATCTTTTTATGAAATGTAAAATTTAAATATATAATAATTAATATAAATATAGAATAATTCATGTATTAGTCAAAATATTTAACAGTTATAGCGGGGGTTTTAAAACTAAAAATTAATAAATGAATTAAAAATTACTTTGCATTCACCATTTTGTTAATATATACGAGGTGTGTTCAAAAGAAAAGGTGAATTTTGAATTTTCGCAGGCTGTGTACATTTGATTATCGATTTATTTTTTTGTTATGTTGGTACACATATGTTTATCATATGTTAGCATTATCAGCCATTTTGGATCAGTGGTATGTTTTTGACAACTGTAAAGGTTAGTCACGTTTTTGGGTGAAAAAAAAATCGATAATCGAATGTACACAGCCCGCGAAAATTCAAAATTCACCTTTTCTTTTGAACACACCTCGTACATATCAACATGTTTCTAAAGTGATGCTTTCCTCGTCAGGAATATAAAGAATACTAAAAAATAATAATGTCCTAAGTATAGACAAATGATAAATATTGAACACAATAATGTAAGAATAGACAAATTATAAACATAAAGAAAAATTGATTAAAGTAGGCAAGTAATTAATCAAAAACGTTAATAAAACATTGAATAACAAATTTATATTAAAAATTAAAAAAGAAATTATTTTTATTATTAATATTAATATGAAAATAAATTCAAGAGATAGCTATTTTAAAAATATATATATTTTTGAATATTAATTATATTTAATTCACTATTAAGACTTTTTCTGTTTTCTAAAATTTAAAATTTGTCTAATTGCATCGCTTTCGCATGTATATATTAATAAAGTGGTGATTACAAAGTAATTTTTAATTAATTTATTAATAATGACACCAAAAAGTGAATAACAATCTTTTGAGGAAATTATAGAAAAATTAAATCAGCAAGATAATGGTTCAGTTTCTATTAATTCACGAATTAGGAACATCAATAAGAAACTCGGTAAACAAGAGTAGAACACCCGTTCACAGTTGACGTTGGCAGCATGGGAATGAGTCATATCACCGACTGATTCAAGTATCTTAGCTACCGGCATTCTTCTTTCTTCCTTTGTTTATTCCGGGCCTCTTCAAGACCGACGCAAACAAATACCTTCCTACGGCTCCTTCTTTACCTAGAGGGATGGTGATATCGCTCCCCTGGCTTTACACAGTACAGACAAGGGAGGCGAGGATGGTAAATTCGAACTCATAACTTTAAATGACATTAACTAGTGCTGCATATATTACTAGCAGATATTCTAAAACTTGTAATAATGAAAAACAGATTGATCGCAATCCTTCGGTAAAGTTAAATATAGTTCAATAATCTGGTTATTATTCTAATTACGTACTTGTCTTAACTATAATACACGTATATTACTCCATCTGGAATACATTCTAAGAACTACATTATAATTTGGCAGGATATTTGTATTGGAAGTATAATTTCTTTCCTATGCCTATGGAATGATAAACTATTACAGGCACACATTAACCGCCCTATCCGTACAAACGTACGTGATACGGCCGCTATATTATCGCCTGAAGGCAACAAGCCATATCCCGTACATTTAGGTACAAAAAAACTATACCCGAAACCCACAAAACATTCGTATACGTCAAGTTTGTTCCTGGGTCATCTCGTTTAGTATTTCGAGGTCAGCCGAAGCTAACGGATGTGTTTGGGTATTTCCGTCTCTCCCATACAAGTTGGTATATTGTAAACACGTATTGTTATTGCGAAATCTAATGAAAAAAAAAAGCTTTTTACCTACTTTTTGAATAATAACCCAAAGGACGGGCGGTTAAAACTTCAGAGCCAAACTAAACTAAAGTAGGTATGTATGTCAAATTCGAGTAAAAAGGGAGGAAAATTTTTAAAATGCAGAAAACAGTCATTCACACGGGATTATGCAAACTTAGAATATTTAAAATTCCAAGATCAAGAGATTCAAATTACACATACAGACACAAGGTGATATGGTAGTTTTCCCAAAAAAACATAAAGCTAAACATTCCACAATCAATTCATTTTAAAGCGCCAAACCTTGAATATATGGCAATCGATAAAAAAATACAATGGTGATTCTACACATGAAAAACATATAACAAATAGCTATACCAAATCTTTTCCGTCTATGGTATTTATAGGAAATGAATTACTATACAGATACATAACATAATATTATGTACAAACACTCGACGGAGAACAATTGTGCATCACAAAATACATAAAGAACACACGGTGACTTATTTATTAATATGCTAGTAGCTAGTAGCTAGTAAAGCTGTATAGGAAATTACATACATACACATAATTATCATAACAATAAAGTCGCATCTCCTGCAAATGTTTTTTTGAAACATTTCTTTTCATACACATTCCATCTCCTGTTAAAATGTTATGTTTTGGTTAAAAACAAAACATTTTGTGTAGACGACAAGATGAGTTCTAGAATAATCTTTTAATGTGCTACATATGTTTTATAGGTTGAAATAAAATATCATTGTTTTGTTTATTGTTTGTGTTTGTGTTTACCACAATGTGTCCATTAATCTGGCTCAGTACACAAAACCTGTCCGATTTATACTGTGACTGATTGAAGTATCATCGGACGGGACACATAGACAGACACACACCGTGCGACGATTATTAAAAAATTAAACAAACCCTTCCCCCGTACCCTCTTCACCCGTGAGGGAATGTTTTCCACCGGTGACGGAACGCAAAAACATTGTGTATGTACACACAAGTGTGTGTGGTAATGCCCCTTTGTTTTGTTCTTTTGTGTAAATGTTTTCAAAAAACGTACAGGAGATGCGATTTAATATGTACATATATATATATATATTAAAATAACTATGGAAATCCTAAGAGAATTTGAGTGACATATTTGTGTGGTTGAATATTTTAGGTGATGGATGACATAATAATTGTATGTACTGTGTGATAGGATAATTGAGGAAAAAACAAATAATCATTAGAACTAAAAAATTACAATATACAGTCAAACTTGGTTATAACGAGCACAGGGGGACTGACTAAATCTGCTTGTTGTAACTGTTACTCGTTATATCTGAAATGGTGTCCAATCTAACCCTACTATCAATATATTCACCAATATATAATATATTTTCAAAATACGAGTATTACTTATTAAATAAAGATATTTATACACTTTCGTTTTTGAAATTTATAATCAATAATTGTTTTAAAGATTTCGCTTCCGTGCTTCTCAATTTCCCTATGAAAATACTCGAGGCATTATAAATCTCATCACCTGGTTTGAGGCTTCAAAGAAAAATATCACTAGATTGGCCATCATATTATCAGTTGCTTGCGCGTATTGTTTCGGTTGTTGGCCCTCACTTGTCATAATTCAGTGCTTATGCTGTTGTTATTGGTTTCAGTTGTAAAATTTTACTTGTCACAAATCAGTGGTGTACAACCCGCGGCCCAATTTGTGCGACCCGCATGTTAATTTCGTACAGCCCAATTGATTACAGAGAAAAATTAAAACGTTTGTAGTAATTCGAGAAAATCCTGGCTGAGAATTTTTTTATTGAATTTTCGTTACCCCATACCGCATATCCCAAATAGAACAAAATTCGAAGAATCGGTGTGCACCATGCGAAAATCAAAAATCCTCAGGAAGTGAAATCATGAATTTCGCTCTCCACACCCCCACAAAAAAAATCCAATTGCAGATTGAGAGCCGCGTTTGACAAATATCACTGGCATAAACTTACCCTATATAGGAATATAGGTACTCGTACATTGCTTTTTAAAACAAAATTGACGATGAGTAATAATACAAAAGATGTTAAAAGGGAACAAAATTGCAAAGCCTAATTTTCGCAGATTTTATATGACTGCCGACGGATAGGAATGTTTCACATTGCCAACAATCTTACACAGGTAGTGTGATAAAATATTAATCCGTCCCTAACGTGATTTAAGAAAATTCCCACCAGCGGCAGCCCTGCTTGCTTCCTGCCGCATCATGCCGCCACCTCTCTCTGTTATTACTTACTTAGAAAAGCATTTTTTTTCAGACTTAACATTCTATGTATGTATCTAGAAATTGTGTTAACAAAATCATTTGTATGGTATATCAGTGAAACATCCTCGTTATAACCACCACCAACAAGGAACTCCAGTGAAAAATATAATGTGTTTAAAAATATTTTGAATATATAACTTTTATTATATATAATTATAGGTAGAATTCATAAATCGTTATAAAAGTGAATAAAAAATCACCTCATCAAAACACAGTGTTATGTTGGTACTATTGCATTTGAAACATCTGACATCACATATGCATTCTGTTTTTGGATTAGTATGGACATTTTTATTTTTCAATTTTGTTTTGTATTTCAAATATGTATTTTTTTAGTTTTGGCGAAATTTTAACTTAATTTGGGTGATTTTAAGCTCTATAATTGTTGCTTAGTATAAAAAAAAAACTATTATTAATGAAGGAAATTAGAGTATTCATGAGCAAATCAATACAGATATTATGATAATGTTAATGCTCAATAATATTATTATTCTTTTAGTTAAAGTTTCTAAAAAGGTACATAATTTTCTTACTTATATTTAGTTATGGTTTACTATGAATAATATATAAAAATTATATACGGTAAAGCTCATCCTTGTTTTGACATTTAACATTCTAACCTCAAAACTAATCAAAACTGACCAGCCATAAATTTGGAGCATTTTGGCAAGCTTTGAAAAATTGAAACTTTGAAAATTATTTTAACTATGAAAACTAACTTTAGAAAAAATAAATAAATGTACTGATATTTAAGTTTGAACATCATTATTGATATATGTATATTTTTTAAATTGGACTTGTGTTCCTTATTGTATGAAAAAAAGCCTAAACCGAAATACCGTTGGGTAATTGCTCATTATAGCCGTGAACTGCCTATTACTGTGATCGTTATAACCAAGTTTGAATGTAGTTTGGATATTAAATAATGTGTATGTAAATTGTCTCCGAAAAACAGTGGGCAGGAAACAAAACGGTGTATTATTTGCATGTTATCAATAGATGAATAGTGCATTGAATAAATACAATGAGTCAAATAAAAGTAGCAGTGTACTATAATACAAAGAATATTTATCTCTTAATGGTGGGTGCCATTAGTACTGTTTCATTGGTATTGTTCCTGAAAACTTGATCTGTGAACATCTTTCAAAATAAAGAATGTAATTAGATCTTTCAGAATAGTTCCTACAGCTGTCAATAAAATAAACATAATACAAAGCATACTTGGACAAGAAAGGACGTTTATCAATCTAGACAAATAACAATTAATCAAAACATTAAATAATAATATAAAGTAGACAACAGCATAAACTGAGCGTACATTAGAAATACATAATAGAAAACACAACAAATTATTATAATTTTAGATGGTAAAACCCAACACGAATCTTAGCCACTTGTGGAATTTGAGTGCGAATGTATCGCCACATTTAGATCTCTGGTCTATGAACTTCTTCTCGTTGAGGGAAAAAGCTTTATACAGGGGGCTGCTGTATACGGAGTGGTGATGGTGGCGTAACATTTTGGCTTCTTTTACCACCGGTTCCCCTGTCTCCATGTCTTCGCACACCTTCACGAAGCTGGTGATGTTGGAGGAGAAGTCTTTCCCCAGATTTAGCAATGCCCCGGATTTAAACTCCCCCTCGCCAAAGTATTGGCAAATTACATTTAGGAGGGTGCTCACAATGAATTTCCTGTGACACCATAAAGCCTCATGGCTTGTGTACATCTTTATCAACTCTTCGTTCAACAGCAAATCGTACAAAACAAAACATATCCTTTGATAAAATTCTCCATAAACCTTACTTTCTTCACTGTCTTCTAGGAGTGTGCCTAGAATGGAAATCATTATATCTCTTTCCGAGGCAGTTGTTAATTCTTCAAAATTCAAGTTTTTCATTATTACATTGATTGAATTTGTGTATTTGAATCGTTCTTCTCCTTCGAGGAACGAAAATCCCTTTTTAGTGAGGGAAGCACAGTTCAGAGCAAACTGTCGGTAGTGCAGCCCGCTGTGGTCCGATACGTTGGTGGATACCCAGAGCTCGGAGAACTTTAGCTCGCCCATGAAGAGGTAGAGGCAGATGCCGGGGCTGGTGTGCTTGGCCATCTGCTTCATGAACCAGATGCGGTGCGTCCAAGCGTGATAGTTATTGGGGCTCTTCTGCGCGCAGCCATGAGTCACACTGAGCTCCGCCTCCGCCGTGGCCGCAATGCGCAAACACTGATTCCCAACAGGCTCTGGAAACAATCATCATCAAAACCAAATCACACACAGCCAACTACGGAACGAACTAAGCAATTCTTTCATATTCCTTGAGGAAGTCAAATTAAGATTTACAAATTGATGTCATTTGAATAATGAAAAGTTCTTCAGAAACCGGTTGAGAGTGGAAATAAATTTAGAACTTTAAAACAAACTTGGTATCTCATTTAGTATAACAATGTAACTTTATTGATTTTTAAATCAAATTGGATTAGATTTCTTGATAACTGGTTTTTCATAACTAGTATTTGAATAATTGCTTTCTGGCAAAAAAGAAATTGGTATTTTATGCTTGCACCTATTTTCTAGTCAACATTTTAAAACATTCTAAATATTTCAATTTTGCTCACCGGACCAATATCTTTCTAGCAACCACTTCCTATAGGCGAAGGCATCGTTGCATTTTGATTTCCTGGACAGGAGAACTTTTGTAAACTTCATTTCATCAAAGAACTTGAGGAATCTTTTAGAATACATCTCTCTGCGCTTGTTCCAAAAGGTGGCCACATCCGGGTTGATGAGTAAAGCACCCATTAACAGTCTGTTCACTTCCTCGCAATTATCCATGTTTATTTTGATGTGTTTTTTGTTGGCTTTGGATATGTATTGCTCCATCAGGACATTATAACAATAGTGGTAGACGTTTTTCATGCACCATCCTTCTAGACCGAGGGAGTGCTCGGCGTGTAAAACTGGAGATTTGTTGCAGTTGTTGGTCTCCACGGGTAATATGTCAAATTCTTCACTATAAAAGAAACAATTCATAAAATAACTCAAATTAACTGTAAAATTATAGCAAACTCGGCTTAAACATCCCTTATAAATACTGTAACAAGTTAACTACCATATATATTTTCTCTGATAGTGTATTGAAAAGTTTTATAATCTGAAGGACTTTAGAAATAAACGATAGGTGTTAATAATAAGCAAACGACTTGAAAAGGTTAAATACTTGTTTCTGTACATCAAATCTTTCAATTGTATGTACACATGAAAATATTATACGCATCGGCAAAATTATTTTTAAGTTCGGCCTAATGTGATACGGCAGATTAAAAATTACAACGGCTGTACTTACAGGAGGTCGTCCTTTGAGAACACGTTTGCAATATCGTGCAGTATTTTCTCCGCCATCGCATTGGTATAGTTTCCCATCGCTGGCATTTTAGAAAACAGACGTTACACTTAAAATAAATACGACTATTCGAACGTAACGAAAACTGCTGTCATATTGTGTCAAATTTACGTCAAAATTGAAATTATTTATCTTACGTTGGTTGTACGTTGTCAATGGATTTTCAGAGATAAATTGTCTATGCTTAACCTTTTGCGTGGGAGGCATAAAATACGTTCTGCGCACCATGCGCTTCCTTCCTCTAATTTCGTAATTACTCACTTGTCTTTTCGAAAATTATGTTTTTTGAAAATAGTCCATTCTTATCAGATAATGCATCTACCTATCTATCAAAACTTTGTATTTATAGTATAAGTGGTTTTGCCAGAAAAGCTACTTATATTCAGAGAAATGCCCTTCACCTGATGTTACTAATAAGTTACAAAAATATTGCATTTTCGTAAGACTGAATAAGTATCAATTAAATATAAAATTGTATGAGGTGTTCCTATAAATAAATCAGTACTGTCACTTTGAAAATCGGATTTTGTTTTGCTACGGTGCCTATCAATTTCAAATATTTATTACTTGACTTGTGTCCAACATCAAACTACCAGATATTTACAGGTTATTATAAGCAATTAAAGTCAGTTAAAACTCCCAATATTAACATTTTAACCATATACGCAAAACTCCCTAAAATATACATTGAGAGACTTCAGTCAGTTTTCTATGCTGCAGCAAGGCTGATAACTGGTGTTTCTAAATACTTCCACATATCTCAATATCTGCGGAACCTTCATTGACTTGTGTCCTGAGAGGATCCAATAAAGAACTCCAGTCCATTTTTAAAATTTTTTTTATTATTAATATTGACATCCTAACTTAATTTTCTGCTAATTTTTTTTTTTTTTAAGTTCGTTTTCATGGTTAAAATAATTGTTTAAGTTTCAATTTTTTAAAGCCCACCAAAACGCACGAAATCTATGACTTGTTGGGTGTGACGTCACACGAGCAGTCAGATTAGCAATTCAATAGGCGGTAATCGATATTATATGGATTCTATACAAAACTTCGAGAACTTCATACTCAAATTTAATTGCTTTTAATTGAAGGAAACATTGTAGAATATCAGCGTCTCGTTACTATTGTAGGCGCATTGTACCAAAGTGCAAAAATACATTCATATCCGCAACTAATTAACAATTTATCAGCATTCAAAGAAAGTCTTTTAAGTCCTTTAATGCTTTAAATTATGTTTGATTCATCAGTGTTCTACGCATGCGCTAAAACTGACGCACGCGCATCTGTTAATCTGTGAGCCGGTGACAGCAGTAGACAGGTATTAGCATAACGTCGCTGCATATATAATATAGCTTATGTGCCGTTTCGTACATTCTAGGATGATCGAGTAAAACTGGTTTAAAAAATAATTGCAAAGACTAGATTTGCTCAAAATAATAGATTTGTTAAGGTGGAAAGCTTGCCTAATAATTGTAAAAAATATTTTCAGCAAATCTACTCTGCAATTATTTTTTAAATCAGTTTTTCTCGATCATCTCAGAATGTACGAAACGGCACATAAGATACGAGTATATTATAAATGCAGCGACGATAAATAGCTTGAATAAATTAAATAGTTTTGAACTTTAATGGCTTGAAATAAAAATAAATATATTATGCATTGTAAGAAATAATAGGTTTGAGGTATCATTAGAAATCCTCCACTTCCAGAATAACTGAAGAAATAATCACCAAAGTGCCAATGATCACCAAAGTGCCAATGACGTTGACAAAATGAACAGTGCAAACAGCGAAATTATAAGCCATAGATTATAAAAAGCGGAAAAAAAACTTATCTAGTTATAAGTTGGGCTCGAAAACTGCATGTGTGACGTCAGAAGGAGTGGTACCAACAGAACATGGCGTTTTGATGGTACGGTTTTTAATTCACTTTTATATAACGATTTATAAAATCTACGTATAATTATATACAATGAAAATTATATATTTAGAATCGACATTTGCTGATCTATACGAATATATATTTTTAAACCCATTATATTTTTCACTGGAGTTCCTTATTCAAACATAGGAAGACTCTCAGTACCTAAACGCAATACGAATACCAATTTCGGAGACCGAGCTTTTGCGCTCTTTTTGTAGAAGGCCCAACAGCTTGAAACAAACTCATTTCACATTTGCGAAAGATTGACAGCTCTACCGAATTCAGATCAAAACTAAAGACTCACATGTTAAAATTATCGTATCCAGAATAACGACCGCATTCATTGGTTTAATGATGGTTTTGATTATTCAGTCTAAGGGAATGGACTTATATATCTATTTACTTTCTTCTAGATTACCATCTTTAATACAATTGCATTTCTTACGCTTTTACTGTGCTTTGCCACTGACAGCACGGGCAATAATCATAACAGGTTGTATAATATTGTAAATATCTAACTTAGTTGTAAGACTCTGGTATTAAGCCACAGTAAAGATGTAAGTCATTTTGCAGTATTGTGCATAAAATATTGTATTAGTTTCAAGTCAATAGTTATACTTAAGTCTAAATTGTAAGTCAGTAGCTATAAATAAGTCATAGATCTACGTCACTAGTTATAAGTCTCAGTAGTTAGTTACTAGCTCTAAGTTATAAGTCAATAGTTATAAATCTTACTTGTAAGCCATTAGTAATAAATTTTACATTTACGTATTAGTTATACGTCTAAGTAATAGGTTATATAAATTATTTTTAAAGCACCCTTGAGGTGATTTTCCCACGAAAACCGCGCTATAGAAGTAACTAAATTATTAGTATTATAAAAAAAACTGATATTTTGAAGTTCGAATAAATATAGTTTTTATAATTTGTTCAAACGATTTGTAACTTTGTGAAGTCATTATTTAAATATTTTTTTAATTTATTTTCACATGAAGCGGTAACTTGGTGATGTGACATTATAGTTAAAAAATAAAACAATAACTTGATATATCCTTTTGTAATACCTATAAGAAATGACCAAATTCACAGACATACTTTGATTCTAAAATGTGCATTTCAGGTAATAATAATTCCCAGACTAGACCGGCCATAAAGTAAATTAGCACAAAGGCTAGCCGAGCCTATTGTTGGTCAAGCCGGAAACGATTGTAAAGTACTACATCGTAAAATAGACCAACCTTAATTACTATTTTAGAAAGTCGGCAATTCCTTTGAGATTTTATTGGACAGCAATAAAAACCTCAAGGTAAATGAGCCGCCCTGCAAAGCGGCCTGCAAAACAATACGGGTAATAAAAAGATCCCTACAGGTAGAAGGGCGACAGGGCTCTCGAACGAAAGGAGAGTGAGTGTTAGTCTTCCGTCCAGGAAGCACAGATGGCTTGAAACTTCCGCCCAGGAAGGTTCCTATTCTCGCTCCTCGGAGAGGCCGCCCAGGTCCTCTGACGACGAGTGAGTTTTACGCTTCCACCCGAGAAGGAAGTCCGATCTCCGCCCTTCGGAGATCTACGGCAGAGTCGCCCAGGCTCTGTACCGCGAGTGAGTGTCACGCTTCCATCCCAGAAGGAAGTTACTGATCTTCGCCCTTCGGAGATCAAACCCCGGAGACCGCCCAGGCCTCTGATTATCGCCGCGTTTGTACCTACTCCCGATCCGGAGGTACTTGGATACCTAGTGCGAACGCGAGGACTCTGCATACAAAGCAGCCACTGACCCTGGACAGCCATCAGTAAAGGGAACTCTCATGATAATTCTTCCACCCTGTCAGCCAAGTGAATCTCTAACTTTAAGAAACAACTTTTTCGTACAAATAATCTAGTGAACCTCTAATTTTACGAATACAACCTTTTATGTAGATTTAACGAAGTAATTAGTTAATTTTAAGTACAAAGACTTTACAAGTAGATTTAAGTACTTGCCTATCTAGTTTTGTTGAATTTTTGTGTCTAATTAAGATTAACCCCACGACTATCAAAATAAATGACTTGTTGTAACTACCTAAGATTGTTTTTCAGTTCCTAACCTTTTTGCGTTATTCCTAGAATTATACCCACTGCACTAACCACCGTCTTATCAATCTTTGTTCACATCACTTTTATTTATACTTTTGCCAATAGTTTTTTTTTTATTTATTATTCTAGTTAGAATGATTTACTTATATGGCAACCCAGATTATTGATATGTCAAAGTCAAAATACACGTCAAAATTATGGTAAGATTTAAAAAAAAGTACTGATTCAAATTACATATATCCGAAATCCGTTTACCTGTAATTAATAATTTAGCATTACTGTCTAATAAAAAAACTTTATATCATTAAAATTATTCCGAGTTTCAGTTACTAATCATTACAACTACTTTGTGTGGCTCATGACCACAGTTGATCAATTTATTATTGACTCAGCATACGGAACGTAAAACTATACAAATGTCACGAGTTGCGAAGTCTGTCGGTGCGAATAATAACAATGTTTCCAGAGCGCCATATTCAACTTCCAAAGCTTGCTGTCAGTGGTGCTGCTGCTTATATGCACCTGTACCTACCTACGCTCCCTCTTCCCCAGCATTATGGACAGAAATAAAACTGGGTAAGATCCTCATAATAATATATATAAATAACAAACAGGGCTCAAAACAGTTTTCTCCAAACTAGTTTATTAAGTTACTGTAATGTTATAGAGCTTCTTCATTTAATTAAACTTGAGCTCGATTTGACGCTCCTTATTTATTTCTTGATATCATGTTCGAAATGAGCATCAGTTTTCCACAAAACTTTTTCACAATAATGATTCAATTATACAACTACACAATTCACTATTATCGTTTACAGTTTTAGAACACGTCGGTGAAGTATCCATATTATTTTCTGTATTAATTTTTTATTTAAATAATGAATTAAATAGGTAATCGACGGATATCCAATGTTTTAATATCTCAGCTTCAGTTATTCAAGCCAAACTGTAAAAAATATGTCACGCAAACAAATGTCTAATTGTTCTAGAAACAGTCCACCCGACCTGAAATATGATGCTATTCTGTGCATTATGCCCATAAGTATTAAAGTCGTTTTTGCACGTTGGATGCTCTCCTCAAAACTGTATCCAGCGGTCTAATATATTGGAAGGCAGGACTTACTGCGCATGCTCCAAAGTGTTTGACTTTCGTGCTTTAGGGAAACGGCATGGAACATAGCATCCACACTGTACCATCTGTGTGTTTCCGCGCATAGACATTCGAGCATTGAGAATGTATAAGTATTTGGACTTGCTCCGTGTGTCGTTTCGTGTGTGTATTAAATCTTTGAGGATGGAACGGTGTCGAATTGCAGTAGGGCTGTTTACGGCTAGAAAAAATCTTACTCTAAGGAAAAAATACATCAAAATAGAGCTTTTGACCCTAAAGGGGATGCGGAGCATCCACAACATGTATGGACGAACTGCTCCTGATGCCCACACCAAAGATTATTTAGTCTCTAATGTCTTTTAGCTTCAGTCCATTATTTAGAATCATAAGTAACTCCTTTGTTAATGATTTTGCTACACACCCTCAAAATCCCAACCGGAACATTTATTTTCCATTCCTAGTTCATGTCATTCATAGAGTAATTGTCTACGCATATGACTATGGATTAGGGATAGCAAAACTATACTAGATAGGTTTTTTCATTTTCTATACGGGTGCTGCCAGGTCTGGGTATTGTAATGTGGATTCTTAAGTTTGATGGAGCTCACAAATATAACTCTACAGCTGTTGAATGAAAATGTATACGTGTTCACTTAGCGGACTGAAATCGTAGGCTTGAGCGGTATATACTATGATCATCGCAAAATAAAGCGGTGTTGCGGTTGAATATGAACACTGGATCCTTCGCA
>JAHDVE020004825.1:0-64877 GCA_022606495.2 Halesus radiatus | reverse complement strand
AAAGATGTGATGGCCCGTCCTTCCTTCGTTTATGATTTAATTTAGCAATAGACTTTCGTTCGCGCCACCGATTTAAGATGACTCCTCTACTGCTGCCTTAAATTTTTCTAACTAATGTGATTGGAAAACTCTTTGTAGTTTTCCTTTCAATTTGAGGTTTTTCTCCTCCTTGGCCAGCGTGTAACGTCTAGCCCTATGCTAACATTCGAGTGTTTCCGATTTTCATGATTTTCACGGAAATTTTGCACTCCAATGTGGTCAATTTCCCAAGCTTTTCCGGAGTCTACGTTGTGTTGTTTTTTGTTTCAGACTATTGGAAAAACAAGGCCTTATTTGTGGTAACCCCTATTCTTTGTAGCGTAGGCAGACTCTCGCATACCATTGACAGAATTCGTATTCCTAACATTCCTATCTTAGACTTTAATGTTCTGAACTCTCTATTATTATCCTACTATGCAATCTACGTTAATTTCCTATAGGAAGACTAGCATTTTCCTAACTTTACCCTAAATTTTCTATTTTTCTTCTATCGTGAGTTTTAATGGGAAAACTTAGCTTCTGGGCTATACTAATTGCACTATTCTTGATCTATATAATACGACGTAGTTTCAATTTTAAATTTGGTATACATAAATGTAATGATCACAGTATTATCGCCTTTCCTCATCGTACTAAGTGTTATTCTACATGGGTTAGTTTCAATGAATTTCATGGTTAAAAGGTACAGTTTTAATTGTTTTGGCGCCATCTCCATCCTCTCCTAAATTTGGGAAAATTACATGATTAGGTTTTAGTTTACACAGCTTTTGTTATGACGAGAGATCGAATACGGTTTGTTTTGCTGCAATTCGGCTCCAGACCAACCCCTAAAGTACTCAGATGACCACGTTTCCGGTCAGTAACTCTCTCTTCACAGACATACAGCCTGACCAAACGGTATACGTAACCTCTTCAATTTTCAGTTCGTGCGCTATTGGTCATCCCCTGTACCGCGACGGAAAGAGCACCTTCCTTATCCATGGGTCCGAGACCCTCCGAAGTCCCGTCCTCCAGACAGTTACATTTAAAGGAGATCAAACCGGTTCCGTCCCCTCGTCAAACAACATTATATACTTGCGAATTTTTGCAAAGTCCGGGTTGAAAGGCCGTCCCTCGCATCAAAAGTTCAGAGATAACCACGCTTAAATCAGCAATTATTTCTGCCCAATCGATAGGTACAAATTATAAATATATGTAAACAATACGAGTTTTTTATAATCCACAATACTCCAGTTTTCCCAGAAAATTGTGGATCTGACATCTCCAACACAGGTCGTGAATCTGTGCCAGATATTCAGACATATTACATAACAATATACGTAAAAGTGATAATACAATATACATGATATATTACTTTTTGGTTTGGTTGACAGGTTGGTTTAATGAGACCCTGCTATCTCATGTAGTTTGAATTTAACTGTAGATTGATTTTTGTTTGGAGAAAAGGTAGGACTCCAAAAGCCCAAAATTTGCAAGGCCTGAACCTTGAAAACCTAAGTCGAAGATAAAATTAATTTTATAACATAACTTGGGAACGTATTGTCGACGAATGATTATGCTTATTTTGATATTTCTAATAATGTGGGTTTTGTTTGTTCTGTTGAATTCATCAATATGTTCGAACGGGTGTGGAGCGCCTTTGAATTGAATCTTTCTATGAAAATGGCGCTATAAAAATTATTTATGTACGCAAACTACAAATACGTGATTTCTAAAAGATGATAGTCCATCGCAAAAGATGATAGTTATTTTTCAATTAAATGTCGACGTTTGTTAAAGTACTTATTCTTCGTAAGATGTACTGAAATTCGAATATATATATACATACTTATACGTATCTACATACTTCGATAAAAGAAGGTGTGGTTTGGAATGTTGACCTAGTTTTAATAACAGTCGAGGAGGTGTGTCATTGAGATATGCGACAGTTATTAAGTGTCAGAGACCCCCGTCAGGAAGCATAACAATTAGGATTCATTGGTTTGTTTTAGAATGATAACGATCTTTGAATTAATAAAAATCGTTTGGGTTGTTGGTAATTTTAGTAACGTTAGTTTTGAATTTATATGTTAGGAAAATGTATATATTAATAAAATAAATTGTTTTTATAGGAGATATACATAAATATAATAATTGGTTTTATATATATATACATATTAAACATTTTATATAAATAAACATAAAATAAATAACGGCCATATAGATTTGATAGATACATTATACACTTTCTTTATATATATACCTATACACACATACATACTCTTAGTAAAGGCCAAGTCTTTAGCCGAAGTTGTTTCACTACACAGTGAAATACCTATAAAAGATGTTCTGAAGTTGTTGACTATGAATTAACTCGATAAAGACAATTATACAGGTAGGTATCTACCGGAAATTTTTATAAATACTTAAATGTATTTATGAAAAAAAAAATAGGTACTTTTGAATATTTAAAAGTCAAGTGCTGGTAATGAGTGAGACAATTGAATTATCTATAGTACTAGTTTAATTATAATTCAATGCGAAAGGAAAGATTTATCGTAAAATATCTCATGAAGGTAGCACAAATATTTGATTAGAACGGCTTTGTTCAAGTATACAAAACATTCACTCATGATAGATAACGGTCGTATAGTATTGACCTATATATTAAACATTAAATATAAATATATATATATACATATTTACATATACACACATACAATACATGTACTTATAAGTCATTAGAAATATAATTCATATCTCCATCCTCGCCTTCCCCGGGATCCTGAAAACTTGTATATTAATTTGACTCACCTGAATTCCGACAAATTCATAATTTTTCCAGACGGGTTATACACGCCAATATGAAGATTCAGAAAATATTGAACTTCCCTGCCTGGAATGTTTAATCTAAGTTAGAAATATTTACTTAATACAATCTAGTGTTTCCTAATTTCAATTCGTGATCTACCGATTTGTACTATTTCTTCAAATTTAATGATCTCTCAATCCGGATATTATTAAACAATATTTAAATTTTTGTTGTTTTATTTTCCTATTTTATTCTTTGTACTCACGTAATTCTCTTTACTAACTATTAATTAAATCCGTAAACCGAACGCTTGGTAATATTTTAGAGCTTTATTATTTTTCTTTGACGAAATTAATCCCACGCTAGGTATTAAAAATGAATTATGTGAAACTAAGACTCAGCTGTTTTTAAACTTTCACTAAATTATTTTAAACGCAATTATATTTAATTTTTTCTTAAACTCGTAATAAATTCAGTTCAACACAAAATATGAATTAAATCACATTTCATTTAAACAATTTTAATTAATTCACAGAAGCTAATTTTAAAATCTTTAAACAAATAACTTTATTAATTTTTAGAAATTTTCAATATTTATTAAATTATTATTATTATCACATTGCTCTAACAGTTTTGAGAAAATTAATTTAATTACAACTTTTAGAATCTTTAACGTAATTTAAGTATTATTAATTTTTAGGAAATTTCACTATTTATGAAACTATTATTGTATTAGATCAACAAGAGAATTTATTTTAATACAATATTAATTCGAACACAAAACACTTTATTTACTGGGTCACTTTTTATATCACTTCACTTAAATATAATGAATTTTAGAAGACTTCGATTCAAACACTTTGTTTATAAACACTTTCGATTATTATAATTTCACTTAAAACCACCAATTTTAATTAATTCACAGAAGTAATTTTTAGTATCAACTTAATTATAATGAATTTTAACTTCAATATTTTTCAAACTATTATTGAATTAAATCAAACTATTGTTGAATCAATCCAACAACTATTTAAAAGAATTTATTTAAAACTTTATTTAATTGTAAGAAACAAATCAAATGAAAAACAAAAACAAAACAATTACTTAAAATCGGCCAGCACGTAATTTAATTTTTTCTCGCCCGACGTATTCCGCGACTAATCCCATATTCCCTCATTACATTGCCTTATATACCTAGCTTAGAATCAAAAGGATTTAACTCCATTCCATACCTACATTAAATTATGTTCTCTATTAACTCGTAAACCTATATGTAAGTAATACTAATTTCGACTGTAATTCTTCAATGTAAATATTTAGATAAAATCTGGCCCGCCTCTGAATCCATCACTTTTCCTCACTCCGGCCAGGATCGAATTTAGTTCATTCCTCTAGATCGCCCTGCTGTTCCTTATTTTAGAAATTCCCTTAGTCCCTGGTTATCTTGATATGCGATATCTTTTTATTTATGAATTTTCCGATGGTAACATGGTTTCTCTCTGATCTAACATGTGAATATTCGATTAACGCATATTTTCGTGCAATTCTCAATTGATCATTATATTGGTGTAAACACTTTATAATTTCTTCCCCACCTCACCTGCCTGAGTTAATAAATATACCTTTCCAGAATGATTTTTCAATGTGTTGCACTGCTTCTTCCTGGTCTAGCTGTATTACACCTTTTGCATGTACCTATCGTCTGCTTATACTTTCATCCGGGTCGATTGATATCATCCTTAATTGATTTTTCACCACCTTTAATAATTTTATGTATTAATTTATTGGCGTTTTTTCCTGCGATTTACCTACCCCAAACCTGGTAGATATGAGTTCGTTCACTTCTTTCCTGGCCACTCCCCTTTCTTCCATTTCACTCTAACTCAATATCACATTAGATTATTGTTTACTATGGGTAATAATCATTACTTTTGTAAAAAAACCGATATAAATCAGAGTTAATCGAAAACCCATTATTTTTTATTACTTTTCCTTAAATAAATATTCCTATCTTCCCTGTATATTTTTAATTGTTCGTTTATCTCTTTATTGCCCGAGTTTCATGTTCATCTGATCGCTTGGATAAACAATTCTTGTCTCCTTGTTTACATTAGTCATTGACAACCTCAAAATTTTACCTAAATGTATCGAACTATATTCAAAGTAGTAGTCCATATATCTCAATATTTCTATTGAATTCCTTCATTTTAAATTTTATAATTGATTGATACATTTCTCATCTACATTTTCATAATATCTGATGTCCCGAACCTACTCAATTAATACCTTTTATCACCTAAAATCAGCCTAGTTTCACTCCCTTGTAATTATCTACGTTCCTGAAATTAGAAAATTGTACTTCTATTTCACATTAGTCTCGCCTAAATCGCCTCTTAAGTTTGCCGAAGTTTCCATACTGTATAATTCTTGTTTCTTCCCTTTTTCATCTGCTGAAGCTAGTGTTCTCTGAATTATTTTCTCTAATTCGTTGTTTTTCCGCTTAGCCTTACATGACACGTCTTTCTGTCTAAATTCTAATGCAAACACGCCTTTCCCCGTGCAAGATAAATCATTTCTTTGTAGTTTTTTTATTTGTAATTAACATTTTGCATATTATTTTTACTTTCTACTTCCATTTTCAATGGTTATTCATCTCTGCATTTCCCATTGTTTCCTTTAAAGTTCACGACCTCTTCTCGTCCTGTTCGACCGCTAGTGAAATGTTTATATTATAGGCCGTTGATCTGAACCCTTTCGATTCACATAAATAATTAATATTTCCTTTGTCCTGTCACCACTAATTTTTGTTTATGTAGAACGCTCGTTTGATTGGTAACTTTTTCGTTGATTTCACCCAATCCTGTGATGTTTATTTATAAGAGGGAACACCTTCTTCTCACTGCCATCTCGTGGTTTTATGTTGCAACGAGTTTTATGAATCAAAATTATTGGATTATAATTCACTGTAATCAAACTCTCCACAAGTCGATAGATGTCGCTCCCTTAAGCTTTTCTAGCATGAAAGTTATGCATATAAAAAAAAAATATTTTCCAGGGTTCTATTAAAAGAAAAGGATGATGGTTAGACCATTACAGACTGAATCATTTTTGGGGCTTGGTATGTGGAGGATTTTTAGAGGATAGGAAGGAGTGAACCTGGGTCTTGAAGAAACCCATATTGTAGGAGAGAGAAAACACATACGCCGGCAAATCGTTCCACGGCTGAGCTGTTGAACACAAGAACAATTAGTAGAAGCAACCTGTTCTCATGTGACGAATGTCAACCATGTACAGACGTTGCGCTCGCACCGGTGCCGAAGGAATCAATGACGCTAATTCTCAGAACATCTTCCATTGAAATACCGGTAGAACAAGTACAGCATTCCTACCTGACGTATGTGCTCCAAAGATTGCAATCAGTTTGTTAAGATAGGCGAATCTATCAAACGGACCGCTCGTTTCAGAGTCACGGGTTTTATTAAAATATTTTGGGTCTCCCGACCAGAGGTGCCTTCAAAATTCTGCAGTGGGCGTACTTGCGATTTGTACTGGGTCAGCAGTGTACTATCTGCAGTATCTACGGGCTCTGTACAGTACACCCAGCTTCTGAGAGGCTAGAAAACATGAAAACGTCTATTTGGCCATTTGTGGGTTAGACCATTTCTCCATAACTCCGTCCAATTTAAACCATTTTTTGGTTGCCAAACGTTTTCTTAAACAATTTTATTTTCTGTTTATATTTTTGGGAAAATAATCACTTAGTGTGAAAGTTTAATTTTTTATACTTCTTCAGACCTAAACTGTTGGCAACATCCTCAAACATTCATATCACTCCGCTATTTAAATTATTATTTATCTTACATCAATGACTTTCTTGTAAAAGTTGATTCGTATTTATTTGTTGTGTCTTACTTTCTGTGCCGCTTTGACCAATCCCTCGTATTCTGTATCTCTGACAAACACGAACGCTATCAATTTAAGATACCACTTCACTTTTAGATTATTGAATCATGTTCGAGACTTTCTTGAAAAAGATGTATGGATGTCTGGGATGAAGAGCTTTGAAATTGTTCATCTTCTTCTTTTCTCGTTGGGTTAGAAAATGCTAGTAGGAGAGAACATTCAGAAATTGTAGAGCATTGCCAAGCGCCATGAAGGTGAAACTTTTATTTACATTTGTTTGTATGTATTTTTTTTATCTGTACATTATACAGCACTTTTTTCGTGTATAGGACGTATAGGACCCGCACAAAAAAAATAATGTAAACATGAAGTAACCGACACACAGAGACGCAAGACTATTGTGATTTGCGAATCCCCTTGAGAAAAGCCTTTAGTAGTTTCTCAATGGAGATGTTGTCGCTCCGAAGGTACTTGACTTATGGTATCAGTCAGTATGCTCGGTCGCTGCGGTTGCGGGTAGTGACGTCAGCAGTTGCTTGCTGTAGAAGACTGTTCTTGTCTGGTAGCGGCAGGTCGAGGTATCCAAGGGAGGAGATGTTGTCGAATTTAGTAGTCATCTCTGGTCTGGAGCCCCAAAATACCTTATAAAACCATTGACTCTTTGCAGAAACGGGTGGTCCGTTTGATAGATTCCCCTATCTTATTACACGAATTGAAATATTTATAGCACAGGCGTCAGATAAAAATTCTGTCCTTGTTCTGCCGGTATTTTAATGGAAGATGCTCTGAATAATTAGCATCATTAATCCCTTCTGCCCCCGAGCATAATCGGGAAATAGACCTATTGCGCGCCCAAGATTTGAACACATTTGACATTTGTCACATGAGAACGGGTCATTTCTATGACTCGTTCTTGAGTTCAACAGCCCGGCTCTGGTATGACTTGCGGCCTCTGTGTTTCCTCCTCCTTGGTCTCTTCAAGACCCATGTTCACTCCTTCCTCTCCTCAAAATATCGTTCATACAGCATCCTCGAAAACGACATAGGCCCTGAGGCAAATTATCTTCCTTAGGGCCTCCTGTTTGGAGTTAATGTAAAAAAATAAATAAATCATTGAAATGCCCTAAGCCCGAAAAAATACTTTATTTTATGCGTCTGATCTTGATTGTTTCTTTGTCGATTTTTTGTTATATTCATGATTTTGAGGCTAATATTGGGAAAGACATAAATATAGGTTTATCATTGCCAATGTTCATTTAAGTAAAAAATAAAAACACTTTTTGTTATTCCAAGGGTGAGAAAAGGCATTACTTTGACTTCTAAAGGATTATACAAAGGTCAAAATAAAAAATTTCTTTCCTACGAATTTTTACGCCTGTAACAATACGATATGGTAATAGGCAATCGGCTTCTTAAAATATTTACTTTAATTTCTCAAAAAATACTCAACGTAATTCAAGCACGAAACGAAATTTGGCTGAAAAAAACGACTCGATTATCGAAAGAATGTAATTGAAAATTTTGCGGAAGCCAGTGGAAAATACCTAATAAGATTTTGAGTTTGATAACAAAAAATGTCAACTTTAGGCACAGGAGCGTTCCCTGAAAATACGAACAGAAAAATGTTTAATAATATGTACTCCAGTTTTTGCAGGCGTGTAAGAACAAGCATTAATATCTGATGCATCGATGACCAGATACAACATTAATATGCTAATAAAAATTACTTTGTTTTTAATATATAAATATATACATGTTTTAGAAGAAAAGCTTCCCTCATCAGGATAAAAAATATACTAAAAATAATGACAAATATAGACAAATAATACGCAAATGGAACCAATTACAAACATAAATAAAAAATAACAAAAAGTGAAGAAAACAAGCAAGTAAAATAAACTAAATAAACGAAAAAAAAAAATTGGTAAATATTGAATAATAAATTTACTTAAAAAATTAAAAAAAATATTTTGCTTTTATTCCATTAGTAAAATCAAGAAAATAGCAAGGCATAAATAAAAAAAAATAATAGTTATGGTATTACTTATATACAATATTAATAAATGAAAGTTTTTCTATTTTAATTAAGTTTATCTACCTTCATAAACTTTAATGAAAATATAAGCACTTAAGTGAACAGTTTCTGGGGATACTCAAACCAAGCACATTTGTGAATCTTTAAAGACATTTTTTTATTAATAAATTAATTCAAAATTTCTTTGTAATCACCTCTTAATTTATATATACATATCACCATGTTTCGAAAGCGAAGAATTCCCCATCAGGAATATACAGAATACTAAAAAATAATAATGTCAAGTATAGACAAACGATAAATATAAACAAAAATTGAATGAAGTAAGTAATAATTAATCAAAAATGTTAATAAAAAAATATTGTAAAACATTGAATAACAAATTTTTATTAGAAATTAAAATGATATAATAAAACACATATTAAACTTATTTCCACTTTTAATTTATTTCACCGTGACCGGTTTCAGCTTGTTAAAGCCATCTTCAGACTGGTAAAAATTAATCTTAATCTACGGTTTATATACACAACATGTGGGGGAGGAGGGGTGGGGAGATAATACAAGGGATTTATTCTATTACATGGGTTTTCTTTATATTTGTTACTAGATCGTCTTTGACTGCCGACTTTCTTATTATGTTGGTTATTCCCAGTAAGCTTTATTAATTAAAGAAATTTAAAAAATATATATATTAATTATATTTAATACACTTTTAACACTTTTTCTGATTTCTATAATTTCAAATTCGTCTAATTGTAAACAGGTTGTATTTGTATGTAAAAATTTTAAACCTTTATTTACATCAAAAGAATGATTGGTTTCTAAAACATGATTGTGCAAATTCAGTATAATTGTTGTTATTAAACACCTTAGGTGTTCCTTAACTCTAATACTAAAATTTCTAGAAATTTTTCCTATGCAAAAATAGTTGCACTCGTTAAAAAATAATTTATGTATCCCCGATTTATTTAAAATATTATCTTTCTCTTTGTTATTTAGAATGTATTTATTAAATTTGTTATTACCATAAAAAGCTGGTTGGATAGTATTCGAGATGTTTTTAATTATTTGAAGTTATATTATTGAAAAAAATGTTTTTAAATAATAATACTTTATTATTTTTACCTGAAGAAATCATAATAAAGTAATCATTTTCATCCAAATTAATTTTTTTTAAATGTGTACCCAAGCAATGAGTACACAGCACCGGATGGGATGTTCTAGTACCGTAAGGGAAGGATTAAGCTTTTGAGGTCCGCGATATCTCATATTACCTATCTAATAACTCGCCAGTTTTATTACGTTTTAAGCTGTCCCCCGGATAACGAATGTACCCGCCTTGTGGACTTGTAGACTATAGGCCCTGAGCATTATTGTTCATAATGTGAACTGTAATTGGGGTTAAGTGGCAGAACATTAATACGAAGGGACTTTCTCCATGAAGATCTTTAAATGGAGGCAGTGTTATTTGGAACAGGTGATAATGTTTTTTTTAAAAGTCATTTTGAAGTTAACTGATTATTTATTTTTCTTTATTCGCTAATTTTAAGTACAAAAAGATTTTACACGATTTTTTACAGCCAACTTCAGAACATTATGGCAATAGATGTATATACACGTATATACATACGGTTCCATGACACCCCCCGACAGTTGATCCAAAATCTTTCGTTGACATCACACTTACTCTATTTGTATTATATTTCAATTAATTTGTACTCGCGGTACTCAAAGAGACGCAGCAAATATGCCAGTAAAATATCGTACGAATATTCTTTTCAATTTATTTATTGATTTCATAGGTAATTTGTTGAATTTCAATTTTTAATTTGGCGTATTTCATGAAGGAGACAGTCATGGTGACATCTTATTGTAAAATTTTTGGAACTTACACTAAAGGTCTAAAATCAATATGTTAAATGACCAAATGTTCGAATAATATCATAATATCAGCCCCACTCTAGAATTTGGCAGCCACCTCTGGTCAGGAGTCCCAAAACATCTGAAAAAAACCCTTGGCTCTGTGCAGATACGGGCGGTTCGTTTGATAGATTCGCGATGGTCGAGGGGTAAGGCTCTCGACTACGAATCCGAAGGTCGCGGGTTCAAATCCCGGCGTGCGCAAGTAATTTTTATTTAATTAATTTGTGTTGTTTCACAATTAATTCATTTTAAAATAATATGTAGTATATTTGCGCACGTTCCAGAGTGGAAGATACTCTCATTATCGCCCTGGTGAAAGACCACCATTCAGAATTGAAACGTTGCTTGAAATGGCTTTTAGCTGTGTTTGGTGACCAGATCTGAATAGCCAGGTATTCCCCAACCTTCCTCTTCCCCTTCTCCTTCCCCTCCCCAATACCTTCAGCCTCACAACATTCCCCAATTGGGAATGCCATAGTCTCACTGGCTCCAGACGGTTGGGAGCAGTTGGGACTCTTGTGAGGTATTCATATAAAAATTAAAAAAAAACGGATTGTAATCTTTGGAGCACAGACGTCAGGTGGGAAATGCTGTCCTTGTTTTACCGGTATTTTAATGGAAAATACTCTGAGGAACTAGCGTCGTTGATCCCTTCGGCACCGGTGCATAGTCGGGAAACACGCCAAACGCGTGCCCAACATTTGCACACAGTCGACATTTGTCACATGAGGACTCGTTCCTGTGTACAACAGCTCGGCTGTGGAATGATCTGCCGGCCTCTGTGTTTCCTCCATCCTACAACATGGGTCTCTACAAGACCCAAGTTCACTCCTTCCTATCCTCTAAAAGACCCTCCACACAGCATCCCCAAATATGATATAGACCTTGAGGGAAATTATTTCCTTCATGGTCTACTGTGTGGAGTTATGTAAAAAAAATAAATAATAATGGATAACGAAAAGCAATATTTAGGTCCCCTGGTGGAAGAAAACAATATTTTATGTTATGAGCAATCTCCCCGTAATAATTTCCATTGTTTCCTTATTTATTAAAAGATTTTTGTTGACTCATGGCAATATTAACAAAATAATATTTTCTCCAGATATAATTCCGTACAAGAACGATCCATCAACGACAGTTTCAATGATATTTAATTTCTGGATTTCTGATTATTTCCCCAAAAAAATATTTCGCCTTTCTTAAGATGATTAAATGTTATTACTTGCAATTTTTTACATGAACTGATACACCGCTACGCATAATGAAACTAATTCGATAAAATTTAAAATAACCACATTTTACATGAACTGATATACCGCTACGCATAATGAAACTAATTCGATAAAATGTAAAATTACCACATTTTACATGAACTGATACACCGCTACGCATAATGAAACTAATTCGATAAAATGTAAAATTACCACATTTTACATGAACTGATACACCGCTACGCATAATGAAACTAATTCGATAAGATATATAATTACCACATTTCACATGAACTGATACACCGCTACGCATAATGAAACTAATTGGATAAGATATATAATTACCACATTTTACATGAACTCATACACCGCTACGCATAATGAAACTAATTCGATAAGATATATAATTACCACATTTTACATGAACTGATACACCGCTACGCATAATGATTATATAATTACCACATTTTACATGAACTGATACACCGCTACGCATAATGAAACTAATTCGATAAGATATATAATTACCACATTTTACATGAACTGATACACCGCTACGCATAATGAAACTAATTCGATAAGATATATAATTACCGCATTTTACATGAACTGATACACCGCAACGCATAATGAAACTAATTCTAATTCGATAAGATATATAATTACCGCATTTTACATGAACTGATACACCGCAACGCATAATGAAACTAATTCGATAAAATTTATAATTACCACATTTTACATGAACTGATACACCGCAACGCATAATGAAACTAATTCGATAAAATGTAAAATTACCATATTTTACATGAACTGATTCACCGCTACGCATAATGAAACTAATTCGATAAGATATATAATTACCACATTTTACATGAACTGATACACCGCTACGCATAATGAAACTAATTCGATAAGATATATAATTACCACATTTTACATGAACTGATACACCGCTACGCATAATGAAACTAATTCGATAAGATATATAATTACCACATTTTACATGAACTGATACACCGCTACGCATAATGAAACTAATTGGATAAGATATATAATTACCACATTTTACATGAACTGATACACCGCTACGCATAATGAAACTAATTCGATAAGATATATAATTACCGCATTTTACATGAACTGATACACCGCAACGCATAATGAAACTAATTCGATAAAATGTATAATTACCACATTTTAAATGAACTGATACACCGCAACGCATAATGAAACTAATTCGATAAGATGTAATATTACCATATTTTACATTAGACACCAGTGGCGGTTAAAAAGCGTTTGTTCATAGAACTTCCATAAAAAATATTTGAAAATAAGACAAACTTGTATTAGATTCTTAACTAACTAACCATCACAACGTTTCCCCGAAGGGGTAGGCAAAGAGGACGGACGGCCAAACAGCTCGATCTCAGCAAACGCTTTGTGCTTCGTTCACATTCACACAACGTCTCATACATTCTCTTCTATTATTCCGACTTCTAACATAACCCGACTCAAGTATTTGATCCTATTGATCGTGCCATGTCTTTCGCGGACGTCCCCGCTTCTTCTTTCATTCACATAGACGCGTCATATATTCATCTTACACTCCTTTCTTCGTTCATTCGCTTTTTATGCCCAAACTACCTAAGAGTTTCTTTCTTAATCTTACTCATTACGCTTACATCAGCCTGCTGTCTTAACGAAACTCAACATTTTTCACACGATCATACATGGTTTTACCACGCATTTGCCTGAGAGATCTCATTTCTACAGCATCAGTTTACTTTCATCCTTCATCTGCCAGTTCCATGCCTTACTACCATATATCAGGGTTGCTATCAGCACTCTATTGTGAACGGCTACGTTGCTTCTTTGGACAACTTTTTGTTAGCGCTAATCGCGTTCAGTCCTCCGTTAATTAGTTTCCTTCATTCACCTTTCTTTCAATATCCCTATCAGTATTTTCGTCTCTCATAAACATACTTCCCATATATACAAACTCATCGACCTGCTCCAAGTATTCATCATTCACAACTATATTGCACACAGTTTTCGTTCTCTTTCAAACACCATGACTTTAGACTTATATTCATTAATTCATTCTTTATACTCGTACATACTTCATTCATTCTACATACGAGGTACTGTAGGTCTTCCATCCTGTTAGCAATCAATACCGCATCATCAACATACAACGGGCAACATGCTTTCAGATTACTCATTTTCGTGCCCAAGCCATCCTCTTTCAATTGTCGCACACAATTATCTATGTATTTTTAATACACTTTAAACAGCACGCTATTCAAAATCCGTGCTAAAAAATCCACCCATCCGAATAATACTAGCTAAGATCGGTTTCGAAATGAATCCCACATATGCGATATGAATTCAGCACATATGTGACTTTCTGTCCTAGGTAATAATTGAAGCAACACATGGTGGCGCTAGAGCGGTATAAAGGAAAATGGAAACCTTGGATATCTGCTAGCTGACTGGGTGCGTATCGACTATGAGATTTGATAACACCAAATTTGTACCGAATTTCTGTGATTATCATTGTTTTTTTTGTATTAAAATGAGTTTGAACTTTTCTAACATTGGCAAGTATCAAATCAAAGAAGGAAATTTTTCTTGTGTTGTTCGTGATTATAGCGTACATTTTTTTTGTAACTTATTACATTACGTACTTTAGCCAGAGACGTTTTTATTAGTCGTCGATTTGGATGTCGTTGCGGTTTCTAATCGCCGGTGCAGTGGTGTGATAAAGGTCTCTTGGACCTAGGAAAAAATATATTTACTTGATATGCAAAAGATAAACATAGGATTTTTTCATGTATCTAGGGGATTATTTGCGCTGGAAAAACGAACGGTTTAGTGACATCCCGGGAAAATGAATTTATTTTTTGCATACCTTCTTGATCACTATTTTGTTGTTTCCTATATTCAAACCGTTAGATAAACTACGGATAGCAATCATGTTTCGACATATTTTTATTTCCTTTTTTTAACTTCTTATACGCTGCATTACAAGTAATTAAAAAATATATTTCATTGAAAGGTCGTGTATACCTTATCAGAAAAGGGGAGTTCTTGTGTCTGATTAGGGAGCTAAGATTCTTAATTTGGCAGATACATAATATTTAATTTGCTTCTCTTTGGCGTGCGCAAATAAATTTTATTTAATTAATGTGCGCTGTTTCACAATTAATTAATTTAAGGAAAGTAAATTTTATTTCATTAAATTGTGTTATTTCACAATTTATTAAATAAAAAAGAGATGTGGTATATATGTGCATGTTTCAGAGTGCAAGATACTCTCAGTATCGCCCTGGTGAAAGACCACCATTCAGAATTGAAACGTTGCTTGAATACGTTGAAATGGATTTTCGACGTATTTGGTGACCAGATCTGAATAGCCAGATATTACCCCACCTCCCTCTTCCCCTTCGCCTTCCCCTCCCCAATACCTTCAGCTTCACAACATTCCCCAATTGGGAATGCCATAGTCTCACTGGCTCCAGACGGTTGGGAGCAGTTGGGACTCTTGTGCGGTATTCATATAAAAAAAATTGAAAAAGACAGTATTTAAAGACAGTAAATTATTATAAATATTAAGTAACAAATGTTTATTGTGAAATCAATAAAATATTAGTGTATTGTGTGGTATAAATAATAATAAAAATGCTATCCTCGTAACACTATATTTGCCAATTCATTTAATTCACATTTCAAAGTACGCAGTACGCAGCCTCTCTAACATACGATGACAATGAACGTAAAATAATTCACAAGGAACATCCTCTATCCTCGTATTTAAGGGTAGTTTAAAGTGAGAAGTTAAGAAATAACGTTTCTCAGAATAACTTTAGATTATAAATTACCTTCGGGATAGTCCCTACTTGTGTGACTCGTTTATCCCTTCTCAAGGACCGATAATAGACGGCCCTACTCGGAGCATATTCTAGGATCCTTTTTGGGAAAACACAAAACTATCAATTTACATTTTTTATTAGAAATTTTCAGCAAGTGAAAAAAGGTAATAGCATTTTGGAAGGAAAACAGACCCAATGTAATTTTTATCTTCGGGATATTTTTGTTATTGTTAAATTACTGTCGACCAAACTGGTCCGTAATAAATATCTTACTTTAGTAATTTATTTATCTTTTAACATAAAAAAGAACAGGAATGTAAAATACACACTCTTTCAAGGTATTGGTTTTTTTTATCGTTTATTGTAAAATTTTAGTGTACAGGGCCAGGAAACATTTCTACCTCTTCCCGTGTCAACTGTGGTTAGAGTAGCATAAATGTGGAGATAATCTTCCCTACCCAGTGAGCGGGCTGCCTATTCCTACTGTAGGGCTTTTATTAATTTTTATTTCAAAGAATCGTAAACTGTGTTTTCTGTGCTTGTAGCAATTCCTGATAGCAATCTTATTTTTAAGCCCGATCACTAAGGTAATGGAGGGTATAAGATGGAATTTGGGTGGGGACGGAGGGGGTATTTTATTTATTTATTGAACTAAATATAGTTCCACTTTATATGGTCTAATATAAATAAACATTTTTTACAGTTTAATGTACATGTTTCTTATTTCTAATACTTACTACATACCTAATTTTTACATTTTACTTTAAGAAGAACGGCTGCCCGGCATGTTTCATACAAAACGTAATTTTGGATTTCAGGCCAAAATTCTCACCCAAACCGAGCGTTATTTTTTTATCAAAGGTGTGACCAATATGTAATACGGGTTAGAAGTTTTTTTTTAAATTTTGTTTTAAATTATGAAATGTAGGTGTACTGGGCAGATGTCCGCTGGCTCCAAACACGCTCTCGTTCTACTTTTGGGGATGCACGCACCCAGTGCTGAAAATGAGGCACTAGGCAGGCTGATTCTTTGCCTGATCCTGGTACTTGCGGTGTCCTTAAAGGCCGGCTAGTTTTGAAGAGGTACGTATCAAGATATCCTCAGGCAGAATTCAGGCTTAGCGTGGCGGCAGATGTTGAGGGTTTCAGGAAAGGCGAAGGCAAAATAAGTAAAACACGTGTTCCCCTCTTGATAGACAACTGACTCTCTGTACCAATTGTTTCCCTATTTTTAATTTATTCAAATGATTGGTATTCACTTTGTGACGTCATTATTAATAAAAGAATTTTAAAAATATACTAAGTATTCACCACTTTATAAATATATATTAATATCTTCATGTTTCGAAAGCGATGCTTTCATTGTCAGTAATATATGAATACTAAAAAATAATTTAAAAATGATAAAAATAAGAAAACATCAACGTAAGAATAGACAAATTATAAACATAAACTGATTAAAGTAATTAATTTACGCTAGAATTTTAAATATATATATATACATATGTTTATTATTAATATTAATATTAAAATAAATTCAAGAGACAGCTATTTTAAAAAATATTTAATTATTTATTAAATTAAGTCAACGCTTTTTCTGATTTCTAAAATTTTAATTTATCTAATTGCAAACCGGTTGTATTTGTTGAATGTAAAATTTGTACACCTTTATTTATATCAAACGAATGATTGGTTTCTAAAATATGATTTGCAAATTCAGAATAGTTGTTATTATTTAAACACCTTTGGCGTTCCTTAACTCTAATACTGAAATTTTTAAGTATTTCCTACGTAGAAATAGTTACAAATTAAATTATGTGCCTTTTTATATGTATGTATATATATATGTATATGTTTCTGAAGTTGCCCTAAAATCGTGAAAAATCGATTTACTAATGGCATGCATTTCATAATTTAAATCAAAAAAGTATGTATTCATTTATTCAACCCTGAATAAGGTATAGGTAGAGCAGAACTAAGTTGGTTTATGTAACTTATAAAGTGGTGTTAAGACAAAAATGTTTTAATTACAAATTTATTTGTGTATAACCACAATCTGATTATTGTTTCATGTCAAAGTTAAAAAATAATAAGAGTCAAATTTTTAACAAACAATTAGATTATATATTTTCATATGAAGCGGTAACTTGGCGATGTGACATTATAATTTAAAAAATAAAACAATAAATTGGTTTACATTACTTTTATTTGGTATATATTTTTGCCGACCGGGTTTCGCCACTACCGTAGCTTCTTTAGGGCAGTTTTATTTATTTATTTTCTAAATTAGATTTTACCAAAAGTTAGATTTTTAAATGTTCCCTTTCTTCCAATGTAACTCCTACCCTTTCCCTATCCCTCTATCCACCCTTTTAGAAACCCCTCCACCCCCCCCCCCCTCCGTGATACTCTGTCCTACTCTGATATGCTGTCTCTTTCCCCCATTTACCTTCTTTATCCTAATATATGTGTGTATTTTTGGTTAATTTGTATGATTGCGGTTCGGAGGAAATTAATGATCAAGTAAAACCGGTCGACGTATGAATAAATTCAATTAAGTGAAATAAAAAAATCACTTTATTAAAAACCACGAATTAAAATTATTTTTATTTGTATTAACCAGTTTCGCTTAACAAAAGCATCATCAGGGAAAATAATTAAACTAAAAAAAAATACATACTGTGGGTTTATACTCTTATATACAAATAGAATGAGACGTAGAACAAAGAAATAATAAGATGAAAATAGAAATCTAACATAATAACAGAGAGAAAGAGACAGATGTATACGTAACGGAACGCCTGAACAGGTGAATAAGGGATAATGCGAAATTTTTTATTTATTTTGAGTTTATGGGAAATATACCTAATATTGGGCTTTTAGAGGTATTTAACTGATTATTAAGACTTTCGCTTTTGGTTTTAACTGTTTTCTTTATTTCGAGTGATTCTTAATTATTTAATCTGTTGCCATGAACATTTTTATGCACAATATTAGCACTGGTTTTAACATGTTGTTTTGTCAATATAGATTGCTGAACAATCATTACAGTCTATTTTATAAATTCTCTAGTGACTAAGTTTGTCGTCTTTATCCTTTGAATTGGGTTTTCAATAATAAGTTTTTTAAGTAAGTCAAGCAAAAAAGTAATTGCCATCTTCGATAATTATAAATCCATACATCTGGATTTCTTATATGGTCATAGATTACTTTAATGTACGCGCATCTAAAAGTCCTAAAGAATCTAATTTTTACTGTATTCAGTTGTCTTAAATCTGTGCTTCAGGGATCAGAAAAGAGCTCGGTCCTGGACTGCCAGCCTCACTCCATTCCACGTTTTCCAAAAATTTATAACTGCAATAGATCCTCCATTAACGTATTTACTGTAAGCCTTTCCGTTACTTAAGAACACACTTGCTAAATTCAGAAACTCATCCATTATTAAAGGATTCGCAACTAGACTGTACACTCTTTTTGTATTCTTTCTTTCGACTTGTTGAGAAATTCCTAACAAAATACCTAACCCAACATCACGATGTTTTCCTACAGGTGGAAAATGTACCAAATATCTCTTTTGACAAACGTTCCTTGTTTCATTTACTTTCAGATATCGTATCATGTTATTCTAACTTTTGGCATAACAAGACTCAAGCATTTGTTTCGCTTGACCGTGCCATATTCTTCTCAGGCAAAGCCGAGATCTTCTACCATTCAATTTCTCATAATATATTCTCCTGACTCTCCAGTTTATCCGCTTTGCATGTCTAACCTATTAAAGCGTCTCTTTCTTAATCTCTATTCATCACACTTATACCAGCCTTGTAACATTTTCAATAAGGCAGTACATGTAAATCTCAAATATCTCATTTCTACAGCATTCAGTCTACCCCATCCTTCCTTTGTCAATTCAATGCTTCACTGCGATACATCTAAGGGCTAAGTCTGTATCTTTTGCATTAGCTAACGCAAGTTAAATCGACACATTTTGACAGTTTGGTAGTCCGTATCGCGCTAACAAGTTATGGTTGCATTTTCGTTAAGAGGCAAATCCGTAACGCAACACACAAACACAAAAGACGACTTGATGAAAACTTTCACTATTTAACTTACGTTATCCAGCATAAAAGATACGTACTTGGAACCCAGGGTTTTCATCAGCATTTAATTTTGTTAGTTTTGCCGTTTTAGACATATTTTTAACCGTGATTACTCCATTCAGTCCTCCATTAATGGATTTTCCCTCTATTTTCTCTGCTTAAAGAAAAAATAATTTCTCTATCTTCACCATCTTTTATCTTATATCTTATCTTCCATCTTTCATCTTACATCTTTTATCTTACTGTACGAGACGTGTAGGACCCTCACAAGAAAACGAGTGTAAATATTTAGGCACACAGGGACGCAAGACTATCGTGATTTGCGAATCCTCTTGAGAAAGGCGTTTGGTAGTTTCCCAATGGAGGTGTTGTCGCTCCGAGCATACTTGACTTATGGCACCAACCAATATGGTTGGTCGCTGAGGTAGCGTCTGGTGACGTCAGCGGTTGCTGGGTGTAGAAGACTGTTCTTGCCTGGTAGCGGCAAGTCGAGGTATCCAAGGGAAGAAATGTTGTCTATTCTGCTGTTGAAGTGAAGAGAAGTACATACCGCCTCCATGACGGTCTCCATGGTCGAGAGGTAAGGCTCTCGACCACGAATCCGAACGTCGCGGGTTCAAATCCCGGCGTGCGCAAGAATTTTTTTTTTATTAATTTGTGCTGTTTCACAATTAATTCATTTAAAAATATATATAGTATATTTGCGCACGTTCCAGAGTGGAAGATACTCTCAGTATCGCCCTGGTAAAAGACCTCCATTCAGAATTGAAACCTTGCTTGAAATGGCTTTTAACCGTGTTTGGTGACCAGATCTGAATAGCCAGGCATTTCCCCACCTTCCTCTTCCCCTACTTCTTCTTCTCCCCAATACCTTCAGCCTCACAACATTTCCCAATTGGGGATGCCATAGTATCACTGGTTTCAGACGGTTGGGAGCAGTTGAGACTCTTGTGCGGTAATCATGTAAAAAAATACCGCTGTGCGTACGCCTTTTATAGGGCGCTCAGCGTGGCCGAACATTATGTGCACGTGTTGTAAAATGTCGGCTCGGTATTTGCATTTGTGGTCCAATCTTGACTTGCTATTGCATTTGTGGTGCAATATAAGCGCTTTTCTCGGTGTCGTGGAATACCAGCACTCGGCTTGGTTATTGTACGTGTTGTGCAATAATTTATATTTGGTTATAAGAAATATGTTTAAATTAATTCACTCTGCAGACACGTTCGATACACTTACCATAAACAAATCCACAAATGAGGTTAACAAAATCAAATGGATATATAGTTACTTATGCCAAACTTAATTTCTATTAAAAAATAATAACAATTCACTTAATATAAAACTGTTTCTATTACCATCTCCATTCTCTTTAATTCCATCGGCTTCGTTCTCCCATAAACAAATCGATAAAAAATATACTGCGCAAATAAAATCACCGTGTAATAATGAATTTAGTTTGAATTCACAATTTAGTGGAGAGGTTTAACCCTCCGATGGCTGGTCGGGGTTCGGCGTTCACTTTACTGGCGCGTTATCACGGAGCCATAAAAATCCCGCCCCGTTCTTGTCCCACTTCGCTAATGGATAAAGTTATTCTTATGTCTACGGAGAGTATTTGCCGGAGCACGGCTCTGTGGGCAAATTCTGCCCCTGTTCATAACCTCCTGTTGAATCGCCAACGCTCTCGATTGTACATGGAAAAGGGTTAAATCACATTAAGACTAAATGTAGGAAAAATTTAAACCCAGATTTATCATTCAATTTTTATTGAAATATCTTATTGAAGCTTTGAAGCCTTATTGCAATACATATATTTACATATATTTTAACATTGAATATAATATTTATAACTCTCAAATGTAATCCGATAGAGAAAATACACTAAAAAGGCAACGGTCGTATCCGGGATTCGAACTCAAAACCTCTCGGTTTATTCGGAACCAGTGAGCTAATACCGTCCTTTAATTCTCCATCATTTTTATCGATAAAAATTATCGATATTAATTAAAGGTGTTATTAACAGTAATTAAATTGAAGTATGATATAATTAAAATGATGGAGAACAATGGGGTAGAATTAGCTCAGTAGATAAGACCCCTGGTCTCGAATAGACCGAGAGTTCCCGGGTTCGAGTTCTAAATGCGACCGTCACCTATTTATTTTCTCTGGCTTTTCTGTTTCTGATTTCATTTGAGAGTCGTTTGTTTGTTTATTGTTTGTTTAAAAAAAAGACAAACATTCACTGGTTACGAATAACCTGACAATATTTGAATATCTACTACCATCACAGTAAGCGGAAGATGTTGCTTGTGTCGTAAATGGAGGACATAGCCAGCCAAAGAATTGAACTCATGACGCCTGGGTGAGATCCAAACGCGATGCCAACTCAACTACTGACCGGTCCTGTTAATATAATAAAACATTTTTATCAGTTTTGTGACGTTGTGACAGTTATCCAACAATCACGTCGTTTCACAATAGTCATAGGTAGATAGGAGAGACCGCCAAATAACTCTGTATTGGTTTACACTCCTTGTCTCATTTACATTCATGCATCTTCATATTGGTTCTCTTCTGTTATTCTGTCTTTTAATGTGACCCGACTTAAATGCATATATCCCTTTTACTCGCTTTGGCCTCATTTGGGGACAGCAGCAGACGATTTGCATATAAGAACCATAGTTCAACTAGTGACCACTAGGTGTGCAATCTAACACATGGTTTACTTTATTTTGTTATTCATATCCTCAAAAGTTTGACAGTAAGGCATTTTGGAGTTTGTTGAGAATAGTGTTTGTTTTAGTGAGAATAGTATTTGTTTAGTTGAGAATAGTGGTGATTTTACGGGGTGGTTTGACATCACAAAAGGTGTTAAGCAAGGCTGCGTAATGTCACCGTGGTTATTCAATCTATACATGGATAATAAATTGTATGCAAGAATTGAAAGAGGTGGGCCTGGGCGCGAAAATGAGTAGTCTGTTGCAAGTATGTTGTCTGTTGTATGCTGATGATGCGGTGCTGATTGCTAACAGTTTGGAAGATCTACAGTCCCTCGTATCTAGGATGAACGAAGTATGTATGATGAATGAGCTAATGATGACTGTAAATAAGTCCAAAGTCATGGTGTTTGAAAGAGAGAGTACGAAAACAGTATGCAATATAGTTGTGAATGATGAATACTTGGAACAGGTTGATGAGTTTGTGTATTTGGGAAGTATGTTTACGAGAGATGGAAAGACTGATAGGGATATTGAAAGAAGGGTGAATGCAGGAAACTCCATTAACGGAGGACTGAACGCGGTTGGCGCAAACAGAAAGTCGTCCAAAGAAGCGAAGCTAGCAATCCACAATGGAGTGCTGATACCAACGCTGATGTATGGCAGTGAGGCATGGAACTGGCAGAGGAAGGATGAAAGTAGACTGAATGCTGTAGAAATGAGATCTCTGAGACGAATGTGTGGTAAAACCATGTATGATCGAGTGAAAAATGTTGAGATTCGTAAAGAATGCAAGGCTGATGTAAGCGTAGTAGTAAGTTTAAGAAAGGGACGCTTAGATGGTTTGGGCATGTAGAGCAAATTAACGAAGAAAGTAGTGTAATAAGAATATATGACGCGAATGTGAATGGAAGAAGCCGGGTACATGGCACGATCGAGTGAATCAAATACTTGAGTCGGACCATGTCAGATGTCGGAATAACAGAAGAATCTCAATATTTTTCAGACGATTATACATGGTTTCACACACATTCCAGTCAGAGATTTCATTTCTACGGTATTCTGTTTACTTTCATCCTTCCTCTGCCAATTCCATGCTTCAATGCCATACATCAGGTTTGGTATCAGCACTCCATTGTGGGCTTTCACCGCCTGATTATCTATATTTTATTTATTTATTGTTTCGGAACGATTGCAGATTTATAACATTATCATATTTATAAAATTAGCATTGGGAAATGCGTAGATGTTAAAGAACCCAGTTAAATGTTGACAGGATGCATAGTTTTGGTTTAGTTATCACTTGGTAGAGATGCTAAATAATTTTAAAAAAATAAGAGTAATAGTACAAAAAGCATAATAGAACAAAGAGAAGAAAAAAAAATGTTTTAACGCATCTAAGAACACCATTACGTATAAAACATAAAATAGGATATAGAAAGAGAAAAAAAATAAACCAACTTAATTTATTTCCAATAGCACCACTACATGACGTGATGGAAGATGGTCGATTGGCTTTTTGATAGAACTCTAAGAGTTCCATCAAAAATGTAAGTACTCGTAAAGAAACAAAATATTGCAGATTTCTTTTTTTTTTAATTTCCATATTCTTCCTTTTTACATTCCATCTCCTTCACGAAAACACCAAACTACAACTAATATAACTACAGTGGTTTCTTTCCGTTCGTCTTCCGCCATGGAATACCGTATTTCCGGTACGTCGCGGCGCAGCCTCCCGCAGGCTGGCAAATACAGTTTCCGCCCAGACTAGGGACTAGAGCCTTCAGCCTTCAGATCTCAGCCTTCAGACGCAAGCCTCACGCCAAACGCTAGGTAAATATTTCTCCGGAGGCCCGAATAACCGAGAAAACCGCCCGCTAACTGAATGCCAACAAGAAGTGTACGGAAGATTGCAATGTTGAATCAACACTGCAATTTTCTTGGAATAAGATGTTTTGAGATGTAATACAACCTAAAACGATTACATTTCATTTATCTGTTTTATTAGAACAGTTATTTTAATGTATGATATAAAAATAGACGAACGATACAAAGTAGGACCTTTGTAAAGAAACAAACTTATTCCACCTCAACAAGTCAATCGATGAGATGCTCATTAGTCGGGGTCGATACGGGTAATAATTTTTTTTTATATGAATACCGCACAAGAGTCCTAACTGCTCCAAACCGTCTGGAGCTAGTGAGACTATGGCATGCCCAAGTGGGGAATGTTGTGAGGCTGATGGTATTGGGGAGAAGAAAGAGAAGGGGAAGATGAACGTGGGGAAATACCCAGCTATTCAGATCTGCTCACCAAACACGGCTAAAAGCCATTACAAGCAACGTTTTAATTCTGAATGGTATCTTCCACTCTGGAACGTGCGCAAATAAACTATATATTATTTTTAAATGAATTAATTGCGAAACAACACAAATCCATTCAATAATAAAATTTACTTGCGCACGCCGGGATTTGAACCCGCGATCTTCGGATTCGCAGTCGAGGGCCTCACCCCTCGACCATGGAGGCCGTCAGATTTAACAGTAACATAAAATAAAATAAAAAACAAAATAATATAATGACACAAATCATTAACGCTACATTACCCACGCTACAATACTACATATTGTAAGATTCATCAAAGTGCTGGTATAGATGACGCTTTTCTGTATAAATGGAGTCAGCAAATATGTCAACAGTACCTCCAAACCTGTTGTCCAGATTGGTTAATGAATGAGGCTGATGGTTGGTTGTGTAAGTGTTGCAGAAAAATGTTACAATTTATCTTGTGTTTCTTATTTAATTAATTGACACGACGAGATAACACAGGCTTCAGTCAAACGCAAGCGCTCGCCGGGTGCGGGTCTCCATCGATAACTGCTGAATGCTTGTGGGACTGGACAAGTCGTTATGGAAAATATGGAAGAAGACATGGTGCAACCTTTCATCGGTTTTATCGTAATAAATATTCGTTTAAATTTGCTTTTTTAATGATAAAAATTTCAAGGAGCACTTGGCGTTGGCACGCCGGTAACGCGATACTCAAATGCTCCAATCCTCGAGGTGGGGGCAAGCCGGCCATGGAAGGATTCGGGTGATATCGACAGCCGCCTCACCCCCTTTCCTATTTCACCCGCTGAAACAATATTTTACACTAGCTTTGCATGGAACGCAGACTCTATTTATACATATGTATGTACATGTATTTTTTTGATTATTGAAATAAAATAAATTGTAATTCATTTTTTTTTTTTAATTTAAAAACCACTTTGTAATATTTAATCATTGAAGAAGATAATATTAACATAATGATCAAATGAATCATGAAACCGAAAAAAACAACAGAAAATAAAAAGATATCAGTCGGATCTGGGACTCGAACCCAGGACCTCTGTCTTTCCGGGACAACCGCTTTACCAACTTAGCTAACGAGACCAGTTCAATTTATATCATCTTTATCGATGTCATATTTCAAATTCAAGACTTTGTCAATATCATCCTCTATTTTTTAATCCCATATTATTGCCAGCTGTCTTTATGATGATTACAATGTTCTAAACGAACACAATTGCAAACTAGACAGTGTCTCGGATAAATATCCGATATTTTATCTATTGAATTTTTACTATAAGTGTAAAGAATATACAATTTTTTTAAATTTTTAATTTGAAAAGTCAATAGTTTTCCATATAATAATTTTTTTAAGTATAGGTATATCCGAAACATTATCTAGATTGCAATTATATTCGTTTAGAACTTCATAAAGAGAGCCAATAAAATAGGATATTAATGGAGGATAATATTGACAAGTCTTGAAGTTGAGGCACGGTATTGATGAAGATGGCGTAAAGTGAACTGGTCTCATTATCTCAGTTAGTAGAGCGGTTATTAGAGTAAGACAGAGGTTCTGGGTTCGATTCCCAGATGCGACTGACAAATTTTATTTTATTTTTTGTAGTTTCTTTCGGTTTCTTGTTTCATTTTAAGATTTGTTAATATTATTTTCTTCACTGATTAAATAATTATTTTGTTTCCACCACTTTTTAATATAAAAATAAATTTATTATATAAATTTATAAATTAAAAAAAATATACGTTTTTTAACAATTTTTGACAAAATAAATGAATTAAAAAAATTACTTTGTGTTCACCACTTTATTAACCCTTTAGGTGCCACCGAACCATACATCGTTCCAATATATTATTGTACATGAGTGTCACAAAACGATATAAAGATCGAGACGGTTCTAAAAGTACGTCACATTATTGAAAACATGTTTCTAAAAATAAAAAAAATCAAAATAAAAAAAAAAGTATATATATATATATATATATATTCATGGATTATCGACACTTCTTCAGTATTTTTAAAAAATACATGTGGCACGTAAAGGGTTAATATGCGGAGATATCTACATGTTTCGAAAGCGATGCTTTCTTCATCAGGAATATATAGAATACTTAAAATAGTAATGCCAAGTATGATAAAAATAGAACACAATAATTTAAGAATAAACAAATTATAAACATAAATAAAAATTGATCAAAGTAGGTAAGTCATTAATCAAAAATGTTAATAAAACATTATTATAAAACATTGAATAAAAAATTTACATTAGAAATTCTTTTTATTATTAATATGAAAATAAATTCAAGATATAGCTATTTTAAAAAAATATTTGATAAAATATCAAATTCTATTCACCATTAACGCATTTTATGATTTCTAAAATGTCAAATTGTTTAATTGTAAACAGGTTGCATTTGAATGTACAATTTTTGAACCTTTATTTATATCAAAAGAATTATTGGTTTCTGAAATGTGGTTGGCAAATTTAAATAATTCATAAATAATTATTTAATAACTTTAGTTAATTATACATTAGAAATTATTTAACTTTTATCGAATTAGAAAACATTCTTCATTGGCTTGTACAATTTAATGTTAATCTTTTTGTGGTACAAAAATAGTATTATTATGTTTTGTTTCCAAATTAATACTCAAAACAGATATTAGAATTCAACCCCGTAAAAGACACTTTTAATAATACGGGGGTTGACACCTCCCCGTGCACTTGAATATTCTCCTGTCTTCTGGAGATACTAGAGATTTCGAGAGATCGCGGAGTGGATACGAAAGGGGTGAGATTGGGGAGGAGGCTGCGCCCGATGCGAGATAAGGGCTGAACAGCCAACACTGAATACTATGAACTTCGTACTTCTTTTGGATGGCAACATTTATTACGTTACAAGGCCGGGAGAATCGATTGAAAATTAAATGAAAAAATAGTGATTTTCATGGCCGTTCGGGTTCAGATTTTACTTCGAGATTTTTCTCGGAAACGAGTTATTCTGTTTGGTTTTTCATTGAACTGAAAAGATTCTTTCCAGCGTAATTACTTTCAATAGAAAAATAACTTGCATTAGATTTTTTTTCAATGCTTGATTTGATCATTAGGATTTTTCGTTATCAAACTGCTTTATTTTTTCAGAATAGGGTTTACGTATTTGAGAATTTGTTAATGGTTTAAGGAAGTGAGGGACACCTGCAGGCGTTTCAGACTGGATTTTGTTTAGACTTATATTTTCTTCTTCTTTTTATACAATGCAATAACTCCAAATAGGAAGCCTCGAGGGAAATAATTTCCCTTCCTTTGGGGATGTTGTGTGGTCTTAAAGAGACCCATGTTGTAGGAGGGAGGAAACACAGAGGCCGGCAGATCATTCCACAGAATTCCGAGCTAGTGAACAGAAGAATGAGTCGTAGAAGCGACCCGTTCTCTTGTGACAAATGCTAACCATATGAAAATGTTGTGCGCGCGTTCGCCATGTTTCCCGACTGTGCACCGGTGCCGAACTGATCAATCGCGCTAGTTTGTCAGAGCATCTTCCATTAAAATCTCAGTCAAACAAGGACAGCATTCCCACCTGACGTCTGTGCTCCAAGTATTGTAATCCGTTTGTTAAGATAGGCGAATCTATCAAACCCACCGCCCTTCAAATTCTACAATGGGGCTCACTTGCGATTTATACAGGGTCAGCAGTTGTGTACTATTAAAGTATCTGATGGCTCTGTATAGTACGCCCAGCTTCTGAGAGGATAAATTTAATCTAGCTTCGATGGACCCCCATACCTGAGCTGGTCACTTAGGGTTACACAAAGCATATCAATGGAGGGCTTGTTGGGAGGATTATTTATGGGTCCAAAGAGGTAATTGACCGCCTAGTGGCGAGGTTGTGCCTACCAATTAAAAAAAACGAAATGCCTTATCTCATTCCAAAGTTCTTGGCATAAATACATCTTACAAACATATTATTAAACCGATGGGACTGTAAAAATAGCTTGAGCTCAAAAACTTTACGAATGTTTCAATTACCAGTACTCGCTTTCTTTTCACGTAATTAATAAAGGCCGTGATGATGAAATGAGAGTTAATCAATTAAACAAATTGATTAATTTAGGTCGGTTTCAATATCAGATAACCAGATTTTCGTTTGAAAACCTTCTTCGAAAACTAGGGAAAAACCTAGATAAACAATTGTGTGGAAATTTCCGTTCCGAATAATTATTAACATTTGTTTTCAAATTAACGTTTTGTGGTTTGACATCTGCCATAAGCAAATAACTTGGTTTTATTATTTGTTGTTAATCAACATGATTAGTATTATAGTAGAATATAATGGAAGTTAATTAATTGTCACCATAAGGATCAAAACGTCAATTTTCAAACATTTAATAAATATATTTTTGTAAATCATTGAAAGTACTACTAGCAAATGTATCAATTATGAAAAAAAAAGATTCAGAAAATATAAAGGAACATTCCGATCTTGAATTCGAACCCAAGACCTCCGGTCTTACCGGGACAACGCTCGAAACACTCAGCTAATGAGACTTAATTATTTTCAGTAATTTGTACTGAATATACTGTATTTCATTTTGTAAAGAATTATTAATATTATCTTCATATGAATTCCCATATTTTTGATTGGTCTCAGATTAGATCTTTTCTGTTACTTATTTACATTCAGATTTGTAAATATTATCTTAAGAATGAGGTTTATGAACTTCAATAATTTATTTCAATAAATTGAATATATTTGTTTGTATCATTGAAACGACAAAATATTGTTTTTAATTAAAAATTTTAATTAGCAGTTCCCCTAACGTATCAATGGCCCACACATGTTAAAGCAATCTAACACTCGAGTATCTATCGCTATTTAGATTGGTGGATACTCTCAGTATCGCCCCATTAACAAAATTTGAGACGTTGTCTGAAATGGCTTTAACAGTGTTTTGTGAGCAGATCTGAATAGCTAGGTAATTTCCAACCCTCAAACACCTCATTTTCTTCTTCCGGACCCCACTCTTTTAAGTATCATAATATACACACGACTGGTTTCCGACAGTTGGAACTTTACGCGATTTTCACATCATTTTTTTTTCTAAAGGAGAAGGAACATATTATTATACAAATTAAATTTAAATATCATTGACGTGTATGACTATAATAATTTTTAATGGTATTTTTGGAAACGTGGGTGTTAAGTATTCAATGGAATCTTGAGTTAAACCAGAAACCAGTTTTCTGTAGGAGTGAACACTCTTTGACGGTGACTCCCAGATCTGTGAATTGATCGCTATTTTTTCTGCTTGAATCTTACAGTCATTTCAATTTTATCTATCTCGTAATCTTATTTCAATCAGGAGCTATGGCTGAAAAATAAAATGTGTTTTTACCGTAGAAGCACTACGCGAAATATCATAATTATTGCTCTATACTTCTAAAAAGGAACTCCAGTGAAAAATATAATGGCTTTAAAAATATTTATTCATATAGATTAGCAAACGCCAATTCTGAATATACAACTTTTATTACATATAATTTATACGTAGAATTTACAAATCGTTATTTAAAAGGGATTAAAAAATCATCTTGTTATGTTGTTATCATTGCATTTGGAACTGACATCACGTGCAAATTCTGTTTTTGGATTAGTGTAAAAAATATATTTTACACTTTTGTTTTGTATTTTAAATATGCATTTTTTTTTTAGTTTTGGCGAAATTTAAACTTAATAATGGTGACTTTACGCTTAATAATACGCCATAATTGTTGATCAATAGGTTATTATGATAATATTAATTCTCGATACTATTATTATTATTTGAGTTAAAGTTTCCAAAAAGGAACATAATTTTATTACTTACGTTTAATGGTGGTTTAATAAGAATAGAATATAATATGATGCACGAATAACTCATCTTTGTTTTGAAATTTTACATTCTATCCTCAAAACTGATCAAAATCGATCGGCAATAGATTTGGAACACTTTGGCGGTCTTTGAAAAACTGAAACTTGGAAAATTATTTTAACTATGCACTAAAAAAAAAACGGAATACTCTGTCATTTAAATTTGAACGTTATGATTGATATTTTTTTAAAATTGAACTGGTGTTACTTGTTAAACAAGATAAAATGGTATTGTGAGTAGATCGGTTTTTTATCCTTTGTTTTTTATTGAAAATAATAATTATCAGTGTAATTTCTACTGAGATATGAGTATGTAACACGAGACATTCTAATTATAAAATTTAATAAAAAAAAATAGTAATTCAGAAGAGATGATGAATGTATGCCTACGTTCTTGTGGTGTAATAAATATTTTGCAATTATGCCTTCCAAGCAATACGTAAGTATATTTCATTTGATTAAATTATTTTATTTCGAAATTTATTAATTTAATATAACATGTTTTGTATTTGCGGCAAGTTCCAGAGTTGTAGAACTGTCGGTATCGTCCTGGTGAATCATCGATTTTTTTTAAATAAAAAAGTCTCAAAAAACTACATTTTAGTAGTTTGACTAAAAGGATGCTTGTCATTCAAAACCTTAGAATAAATTGAATTTAAAGTTAAAATCTAAATAAGAAAAAAATATATTATCTGACAAACTAAATTCTTTGAAACATAAATACTTCTAATTTATCTATAAAAAAAATTAAAAATATATAAATATGAACAATAAATCGTTCATGAAATTGCATTAGCTGTGTTTGGTGAAAAGATCTGAATAGCCAAGGGCTTCACCACCTTCCTCTACTCCATCTAATTCCCCTCCTAAATGCCTAACAACATGCCCCGATTAAGAATGCCATAGTCTCACTGGATTCAGGTGGTTGGGAGCAATGGGACTCTTGTGTATTATCTAAAATTAGTCCTATCAAAAATTTTAAAAGATTTTTTGAGAAATTTTAAACCTTAAAAATTCCTACAATTATAATATCCCATGATTTTTCGTGGGTTACGAAATAAAAAGGAGTAAGGCTTGTAATGTAATTAATTACTCACGTAATTAATGTTCACAGTTAAGCTCCCTACATTCTCCCCTAAACTAATACGCCTTCTACTTATGTGTTCAACCCCCACCCACGTCCTGTTATAGGTATCTCACTCTTATACATATATAATGAACGCTGTTGGTATTAATAATTGCTTTTGGATAACATACTTCCCTGAGCGGAAGATGAGGCTTTTGCAAAACCGCTAAGAAAAAACTAAAAATAATTTGGCATTAAGTATAAAATGAGCATATAGCCTGAAGGCACATTAATTCCTACTTGTTTTCTCTCGTTCTAAGGAAAATTTTCTAACGGAACATTTAATAACGGTTAAAGAACTTTACTATACGTTTCACTGAGTTTAAAGAAATATGAATATTAACTCACTGAGCAAATAAAACGTTGACCTGTTTTAATACACAAGGAAAGAAACCAAAATAAGAGGGGCGAGCAGCGAGCTAGACGTGCTGCCAATTCACGTAAAACGGCAACTTAGTAGAAAAGTTCGGCTTGTTTACAAAAACCGAATATTTTGTTAGAGTATTCAGTTTGACTCTTTTTTATAAATGTTTTGTTATTTGCTAACAGTAATAAAAATCACACACAACAAACGAGGACGGCATTGAACTAAGTTGGTGCCAAAATGGGTGTGACGTGACATTTTCCTCCAGCCGTCGAAATCGTAATTTTTTTTTTTATCATTTATTGAGTTAGTTTATATTACATTTTTTATACATAAACTAAAACGTGTATGGATACATTTCATTGTTCTTTCATTCTTCAGACTTTCATGAATCACAATATATATTTCCAGTACTCTATACATTAAACAGTTCTGTGATTCTGTTTTTCTCATTTATTGAGTTAGTTAATATTACATTTTTTGTACATAAACTAAAACGTGCATGGTCACATTTCATTGTTCTTTCATTCTTCAGACTTTCATGAATCTCAATATATATTTTCAGTACTCTATACATTAAACAGTTCTGTGATTCTGTTTTTCTCATACGCGGTAATATAATTCCATTTTCATTCCTTGTTTCATAATTACGTACATTTTTATTTTAAAATAATTTCATCCGAAAAATATTTTGGTATTTGGTTATTCAGAATTTTATGTATAAAAATTAACTCATTGTATAAAAGTCTCTTTACAGGAATCCAATTAAGCTCTTCTCTCATTTGATTGATACGTGTATATTTGCCTTCCCTTAGTATACATCTCATAGCTCTATATTAAATAATATCTAGCTTATTTAGATTTTTTTATTTGTATTTATTGAATACCGCACAAGACTCTCAACTGCTCCCAACCGTCTGGAGCCAGTGAGATTATGGCATCCCCAATTGGGAAATGTTGCGAGGCTGAAGGTATTGGCGAGGGGAAAGAGAAGGGGAGGAGGAAGGTGTGGAAATGCTGTTCAAATCTGGTCTACCAAACATGGCTAAAAGCCATTTCAAGCAACGTTTCAATTCTGAATGTTGGTCTTTCACCAGGGCGATACTAAGAGTATCTTTCACTCTGAAACGTGTGCAAATATACCATTTATTATTTAAAAATTAATTAATTGTAAAACAGCGCAAATTAATTACATAAAATTTACTTGCGCACGCCGGGATTTGTACCCGCGACCTTCGGATTCGTAGTCGAGAGATTTACCCCTCGACCATGGAGGCCGTATTTTTTAGATTTCCTTCATTGACCAAATATAATATCGTAGAGCAATAGTCCAAATGTGGACCAACTATCGGCCAGTCTAGAATACAAAACGCCATCATGAAAATTATACTTAAAGGCCCTGTAAGAACTAGCACTGACGAAATCTTTAACGAACTTAACATTATTTCAATAAAACAATTATACTCTAAAAAAATACAACTTTACATTCATAAATACAAAAAAACAAGTAATTGCAACAATTACACATATGGTAGTAGAAACACTAGAACACTAGAGTCAAAAACAAATACAACAAGAAACCATAGACACAGCATTTGGAAAAAAAAAACTTCTTATACTCTGGTACTAAACTTTACAACAAAATCCCACTTTCCTTTACAAATCGTAACTGCAAAAATAAATTTAAAAAAGAACACTACACACTAAAAGAACACTAGAGTCAAAAACAAATACAACAAGAAACCATAGACACAGCATTTGGAAAAAAAAAACTTCTTATACTCTGGTACTAAACTTTACAACAAAATCCCACTTTCCTTTACAAATCGTAACTGCAAAAATAAATTTAAACAGCAAATAAAACGCTGGATACGTTACATAGGGAGATCTGAAATAGAAAATATATTAACACCAAATACAGACTAACACTGAAACCACTCAACTGCACATAAAACACCTCAAGTTAGAATTATTTCTATTTTTTTCACCAAGCATATCAATTTAATATAATGTAATTTAATATTTTGTAAATGAAATCCTCAGCATGGGAAATTCCATTGACGATATCATTATTTGTTATAAAAAGAAGATAATAAAAGATAATAAAAGATAATAAAACATTATTATTATTATCAATTGTGACATCAGTGTTGTTTTTACTTCTTATCAATATTATGTTAGTAGGTTATTAAAAGGTACAGATGTACCAACGTATCCGTACCAGGAATTAAAATAAGATCTATACTCGTATATCTAATAAAATAAAACTTAAAAGGTCTCAAAGTTATCTGTCAACCGTGTCCAAATGAGTTTGTTTGAGTTATCCATCGAAATACAAAGAATTGCTGTGTAAAATGAAAACACATGAACTCACATTGAACTCCTTATGATAGCTCTAGACCGCAGCGAACAATAAAAAAAACGATTTAATAGTGAATTACTACCCGGCTAAACAGATATTAAGTAAGCAATTTACCTCAAAATAATCAATTGTAGGAATTGAATTAGGTATTCATATTCAACGGGTATATTTTCAGTGATGAAAAACTAATCCCAGCAAATAAGCAACTTCTCTGGTTAGCTAAGTCCACTTAATCTATTGGATATGAATATTTTAGGACAAAGGGAGGAAATATTTTATTAAGAAACGGCGACGACTCTATGAAAATTCGCCTAAAAGAAGCAAACGATATACTACTTCAAATAGCATGTACTAGGGACAAGTGTACTCGGGAAGGAATTTTATTAAAAATATATATATTGTCAACAGTGATTTAAAAATACATTTTTCCGAAATGAACTATTTCCAAAACACGAAAATCACTTCAGAAACAGAACAAAAAACATTCTTAAGGTACCTCTCTGTAAAACTAGACATGGGCAGAGACATGCTAATTGCTCCAAAAAATATGATTTACTGTGTCTGAAATTTAAATGTCAAAACACATAAAAATGTTATAAAAACCGGATAACAAAAGAAAATGTTCCAATATTTTCCTACTGCGACTGTTCAAATTCTTAATTTTTAATTAACTTTAAAAAAATTATAACGAACGAAAGAAAATAAATTTCCATGTCATAATAAACATCCAACATTTTTTGCACGATAATGTTTTTGACAAAATTTTTATTTGTTCAAATGCTTGTAATTATTTTTCTCATACCTTTTTATATTAATATAAATATACCTTACCAGCAAAAAATATTTATATACTACCTACAAATGTTAATATTTTTATTTCTACATATCACTATAAGCTTAAAGAATGTTGTAAAAACTTACTTGATTTATAAATATATTTTTTTTTACAATTATAGAACACAGGAAGCCTTGAGGGAAATAATTTCCCTAAAGACCTATGTCATATTTGGGGATGCAGTGTGGAGGGTAATTTAGAAGACAGAAAGAAATGAATTTGGGTCTTGAAGAGACCCATGTTTGTAGGAGGGCGGAATCGTAAAGGCCGGCAAATAATTCCACAGCCAAGCTGTTCAACACAAAAAAGAGTCGTAGAAGCAACCCGTTCTTATGTGACAAATGTCAACTGTGCACAAATGTTGGGCCCGCGTTAGGCACGTTTCCTGACTGTGCGCCGTTGCCGAAGGGATTAATGACGCTAGTTTCTCGGAGCATCTTCCATTGAAATACCGAAAAAACAAGGACAGCATTCCCACCTGACGTCTGTGCTCCAAGGATTGCAATCCGTTTGTTAAGATAGGCGAATCTATCAACTGACCACCCGTTTCTGCACACAGTAAAGGGTTTTTTTCAGATGTTTTGGAGCTCCCAACCAGAAGTGGCTGCCAAATTCTAAAGTGGGGAGCAGCTGCAATTTGTACAGGATCAGCAGTTGTGTACTATTGAAGTATCTGCGGGATCTGTACAGTACGCCCACCTCCTGAGAGGCTGACTACTGTGGCTTCGATGGAGCCCCCATACCTGAGCTGGTCAGTTAGGGCTGCACCAATATCGAATGAGGCCTTGTTGGGAAGATTATTTGCATTACAAGAGACTGTTTGAGAATGTTTGTATTTGTACGTATGTAGATAAATACATATATACATGGGTTTATTTATATATATGTTCATTCCCTAGTATGATAGTAGTAAGATGCTCCGAGGAACTAGCGTCATTGATCCCTTCGGCACCGGTGAATAGTCGGGAAACACGCCAAACGCGCGCCCAACATTTGCACACGGTTGACATTTGTCACATGAGAACGGGTCGCTTCTACGACTCGTTCTTGTGTTCAACAGCTCGGCTGTGAAATGATCTGCCGGCCTCTGTGTTTCCTCCATCCTATAACATGGGTCTCTTCAAGACCCAAGTTCACTCCTTCCTATCCTCTAAAAGACCCTCCACACAGCATCCCCAAAGATGATATAGGCCTTGAGGGAAATTATTTCCTCCTTGGTCTCCTGTGTGGAGTTACTGTAAAAAAAAAAAAAAAAGTAAATTTTAACTGCTTTTTAACTAATCCCAAGTGTCCCCACGGACTGACCCTGCCTATGTGGTATTTCTTGATATATATATATGCATTACATGTAAATAATAGCCTATGTATTATAATAATATTAAAGTTTTTTTGTTTTACTGTTTATGAAAAAAAAACTTGTTTCATAACTTGGTTTAGGTATATATAATGAAGTCAAAGAATACATTGCCGATAAAGAAAAAAAAACACAAAGCGATGTAATTAGTTAAGTGAGAAAATTACAAATATTTAAAAAAAAATATTGAAACGTTACCGATAATATTCAAAGACACAGACTTTTCAAAAGATGAGGTTGCAACCGAGACTCGAAATAATGTCAATATTTATTGTTATTCGATTTCAACTTCGTGATGGACGTTTTCTTAAATTTTTTACTATGTACTCACCAACTGTGTTACCAAAACCATCCCTTTGCACAGATAACCACTATGTATGCATTAAATACACCAACAACTGCACGTATTGTTTGTGCTGTGACCCGAAAGTTGATCCCCCGACAGTTGTCTCCCCGACAGTTGGCCCCCCGATAGTTACCCCCCCACAGTTGACCCCCCGACAGTTGATATATAAGAATGTCGTAGTGTGTTATTCGGTCTTATATCCTTACTGCGTTGTCCTCCCGGGACTTGGCATTATTGTTAGTAAAATATTTTATATGGGGGATTTCCACAGATATAAATATACCGACTTTTTTATACCTACGGCCGTATATCCCCTCTGCTTACCCGTTCGGAACAATAAGTTATATTATATGCAAGTAGGAACATATAGCTTATTTTCCCAAAGACGGCTGCATATATAAGTATGTGGTATTTTGTTATTCGGCCGTATATCATAACTGCATACTCTTTCGGAGACTCGCAAGTATTATTAGTAAAAATATTTTACGTAGCGGATTTCCACTCAAGACGCCTGCAGATATAAGTATATCGACTTTGGTTACCCGATCGCATATCCTCTTTGCATACCTACTTTACAAATGAGGACGTACAGCAGAAATGATCCTTTAGGGGATCAACTGTCCGAGGGATCTTCTGTCGGAAGAATCATCTGTCGAAGGATCAACTGTCGGGGGGGCTATCTGTCGGAGGGCCAACTGTCGGGGGATCAACTCTCGTGGAACCGTTTGTACATTTGTAAATTACGATCTATAAATAAGGTCAGTAGGTACCTAAGTACTATAAAAAAAAAAGTTACTGAAGAAGTTCTTCATATTGTACGTAGGTAGTAATTGTATTAAGGATGAAGAATTACGGAGAGTTTTGAATTGTGACGCTTTTTTAAATTGCAAATTTACTTTAAAATTTGCTTCGCAATAATGACCGGAGAACAAATGGGTCTGATCCTTCAAAATCGCATTTTATCCAATAATTCCACAAACAAATCGTTCAAGTCAAGTGTTTGAGAATACGATGTAAATGGCACGGTCAAAGTCGGGCAGCATCGTATAAATTATAATTGTTTGGATCGTTGAATAATTTAACATTGTTTTCTAGAAGCTGGCTTGGGAACACGTGGAAGCTTATAAAGGTCACAGAAAAGCAAAGTAATACAACCTTCCATGCTAATGTTCAGGGTAACAACACTTTTGTTCCGAATTAATGTTCATTTTTGGTAGCACTAATACAATGCCTGAATAATAAAGTCTGCCTGAGTTGTAGAGAACATTTTTTTTGTTGTGAAATATTTCCATTCCTACGGGCGCTTTAGAAAACTATGAAACTGATTTTGTAACGATTGTAAATTGGCCTTATTTTGGTACTCCATTATTGATCAAACAAGGAAAACCATATAATTATGTGAAGAGGTCACGTGCCGTGCATGGTGAAAATTTTATGTGACACATTTTCACAGTCAACTGAAAGAAGCAATTATACTTGACGATTACCTCATTAATAACTCTCGCGGACCTTGTTCATAAATATGACGAGGTAATTAAATATTGTCCCTTATGACACAAAAATTGATTACCATGTTCAAGGCGTATGTGTAAATAATATTAATTACGCAGATGACATGGTTCTTTTAGCACCATCACTTAGCGCACTAAAGAAACTACTCCAAGATAATGAAGATTTTGCGAAAAACTACCACCTTGCATATAATACGTCCAAATCGATTATTATGGTTTTCAAATGTAAAAAAAACGAAATCATGCAACACCCTCAGTATGGCTAGATGGAAGGAAAATGGATGTCGTTCATAGCGTCAAATACTCGGGGCATATTATTACAGATGACCTGAAGAATATTGAGGACATGGAGAGACAAAGAAGAGTGATATTCTTTAGAGCAGGTATGCTGTCAAGGCGTTTTCATATTTGCAGCGCAAACGTTAAAAGAAAACAGATTCTGCAAATCTATCTATACGTCATAATTGTGGGTGCATTACACAGCATTCCAATGGCAAAAGGTAAAAGTCACCTACAATAATGCATTTCGCCAACTATTCCATCTACCAAGATACTGCAGCGCTACAGAAATGTTCCTGGAAGGACGAGTGCACTCTTTCGAGGCACTTCTCCGCCACCTGACGGAGCCTAATGTGCAAAGTACGCCAATCCAAGAATACCAACATTACTGCCACGGCCGCATGGATAGAGTCTCCCTTGATGGCCTTTTGGAGACGGGAGACGGTCAAATACCCACTATAAACTTCTTTAAAAAAAATCTCTTTTAGTGAAGGAACTTATTTTGCATATTTTACTTAGTAATCTTTTTCGATATTTTTCTTTATTTAATTTCAAGTACCTATTCTTATATATTGTTTGTGTTATTATTATTTAATAATAATAATAATAATTGGACCATTTCTATAGCGCCGCTTTTGTGTGAAATCACCTCAGGGGCGCTGTACAAATATTACTTCCTATTCTTATATTACGTCTATTCTACGAATTTATTATTATTATAAAATTTATTTTTTGTTTTACATTTATTTTCTCTTTTTGGACAGGCTATCATAACACATTATTTATAGATCATATAAAGAGATGCAGGTAAATTATCAAAACTAAATTTAATGTTAAATTGGAAAATAAAAAAGAAGCTAATTGTATTTATTCCTTACGATATATTGCAAGACGCTAATACAAATGATAGAGTGATTGTTTTCATTAAATTCAAGAGTGTATTAGTTAAGACAAAGAATGATTATCCATATTTTTAGGATAAATAACACAGAATACTCTTAAAAGGGTGGAGCGGCGGGGGAGGATGGTGGCCGGTGGGATTGATCCAGAGGGCCCTCAAAATCTTCTTTGTCTTGGTGACGAACCTGGGCGGCGTGACGGGACGGTTGGTGTTGGTCTGCACGTACGCCAGGCGCTTGTCAGCCGGATTCAGGATCCGGAAGGAGCACGTCGTCCACTGACATCATTGCTCCTGTATTATCGAATTCCCCTCAGTACCAGTTGCTTCTTAGTAAAGAACTCACACCCGTCCTCTACCACCTGATGCACCCGGCAGATCAGGTCAAAGTCGTGCTTGTTGAGGAACTTGGCCACTATCTCAATGACGAAGGTAAAGGCTCGTTCTCGCCCCAGCTGGCGGTGTCCTTGTTGGGGTCCCAGCAGCCCACTTCCCAATTGTATACAATATTTTTTACAACCGCCGTAGCCCGAGTAACCCGGCTCACTTTTGGCACTTCACTAGTACATGTGTTAAGGGCCGATGACCATTGCATTAGTTCGGCAGAACGAAGCAGATTTCAACTCAAAATATTTGAAATATTTGGGTTTTTATTATAAACTTGATTTAAGCTCGAATCAACAGCACTAAAATTATGTAATTTTTATAAAAAGAACCTAAATATTATTGCGGTTATTTTATGCTATTTTTACACCGGGAAAATTGATAACTTCCCAATACTTCCAAGTAAATCAGGAGCGACTATAAAACGCAGCTGGTAGCCACGAGGGCGCCTAGACTTATTTACTTATTTATTTTAATTTATTTTATTTATCAATACCGGAACGTATTGCATTGCAGTACCCCTGCATACCTTCTGGAATAAAGAATTATTATTATTATTTGTAAATCACCCAATAGTATATAAATTACTATAATTAGTTACTCGTAATAATATATAAGTAATAATTATTTACTTTGTTAACTTAAATGTACAAATAACTAAAATAAAATAAATGAAACAAAAAAAACAAAAAAAAAACTAATTAGAAATTAAATTTAGCTCTACGAATTAAACAAAATAATAACTAATACTCAATATTATTATTGTTATTTAACAACAATTACAATCAATTGATCAAAAGCTATCAATCACCCGTTAATTTTATTCATTTATCAGTGTCCTTTCTCTAAACGAATTTCAATTTCATAAGAAGTTTCCCTACTACAATAATTATTTTTGCAACTTTGATTGTTAGACCTATTTCCTCTCGCCTTAGTTTGGTATCAAACTATTTTCTCTTAAAATAAGACAAAAAGTTTTAAAAACAAGAGAAAAATAAATACCTTACCTCATAAAGTTATAAATGGTCTAAGGGTAATAATTTGACCTGTTTTAGGATCCAAGGATGGGAGTTGCATCATGCGGAAAGGTCAGCGAGCTAAGGGAGGATATTCCTTGGGGTAGTATCAGATATGAGGGTGGCAGTACAACCTGTCACTTCTGACGGCCTTCAGGGGGTGTGAGGAATACTCGCAATACCTTGTACCTACTCGAGATGTACTGCAAAATGCTGATCTGGGATGACGATATTATTATTTAGAGGGTGAGGGGAGGGGGTGACGAGGATCACTGTCTGTCGCTCAGGTGGGGACTTAATTAGTTTAGTGTCTCGGAGCAGGTGAGTTTGCATTGTATTAAATTTAGTTGTATCGTTTCGTTTAGAAGTTTCGTACGCGATCTCTTTGTTTAACAGTTGTTTGTAAATACAAATGATTACATGAATATTTATTTTTAGGGAAATCATTTTACATTACCAGATTAATTTATGGACAATATACTCGTAGTATTACCGTTTATATCTTTTTATATTTTTTATTTTAGAAACAAACAGTACAAGTAATATGAGTGGTTTACGAATAACAAGGTTTGATAGAATTATTACAAGGATCGGTACCAACAACATGTCTCCATGTTATATCTTGTAATTGGTTATATACATGTTACCGGGCGGGGTTAGTACAATGCTACGGAATGATACATGATGAAGATAAAAAGGAATATGAAAATAGTGTATCAGTTTATGTTTGTGTGTGTGTGTGTCTGTGTGTATGTGTATGTATGTGTGTGGGCGTGTATGTGTTCCTATATGTCTGAATAGTGCTATGTACAGGAGAGTTGTGATTGCGCATTGATGTTACGAGTAATATTTTTCTTAAATGACGGTAGGGAGTCAAAAAATATGTCGAAATTTAGGTTGGTACAAAGATTATTAAATGTTTGGAGAACACAAAAAATTTGTGAATTTGCTGCATTTGCTTGCTTTTTCAATGTTAAAGGTATTGTCATAGTTATTTTAATAACGGGTTATTGAGGTTATTTAGTAAATTAACGACTCTTGATTGAGAAATGATGCTTTTTTTAAATTTAATTTTTAATTTATTATTCATTGAGTAAGTTCGTTTTATATGTGATGTAAATAAACTAATAAGTATATGGTTATATTTCATTGTTTAAATAAATATAGTTTTACAGTAACTTTTGGGCATCTCCTCGTGTATTTTTAGTCCTTCTTCTCATATACGAGAATCTAATTCTGTTTACATCACTGGTTTCATAATTATGTATATTTTTACTAAACACAATTTCATCCATAAAATATTTTGGCATTTGGTTATTCAGAATTTTATGAATAAAAATGAACAATGCATAGAAGTCTTTTTTTATAGGAACCCAATCGAAATCTTTTCTCATTTGATTGGATCTTGTATATTTTCCTTTCCTGTTTTGAATAATTTCTAACTTGTTTAAATTTCCTTCATTGCCCAAATACTCGTACATCGTAGAGCAATAGTCCAAATACGGATTAACTATAGTTTTATTTATTAGCTCTGCAGTATTTCTATTTAGTTATATTCTATCTTAGTCTTCCAAGAAAGTTGACCTTTTTTGATACCTTTTTTAATACATACTGTTGGAACGTACCTTCTTCGTTATATTCGCATAAATCAGAGATGTCCTTTGTTGTGGTAAAATTCACTATTTTTATCATTGCTGTAGTCAGAATATTATGGATAATACGACTCAAAAGTACTTCAAATTTGGAGAAGATTTTTGTAATTAAACATTAAAGTGAACCTAGCAAAAAGGCAGTCAGAGAAATCAAGAGAGGAGTAATTAGGTTAGAACGAAGTAAAGCTTCGAGGAAACTCATGTGATGTTTACAATTCACAAGACGCAACTTACACGAATTTTCCAAGAAACTCATCTATCTCTACGTTAACCTTTATGCAAGGTGATGACATAGACGGTAGATATTGTATACCCTACCATCGTGTCAATCCCTCGGATGCCTAAGTCATCCGTCACACCACAAACAACATATTTTTACTTAGTGTGATGGTAGTGGGAAATTCAAATTCTGTCAGGATATTCATAACACAGGAATGTTTTTTTTTTTTTAAATTTAATGTAAATCAAATTTAATAATGTTATTATAAAGTTATGAAAGTATTTTTAGTTCTTATTATTGTGACAGCTGTTTCGGCGTTTAATGCCATTTTTAAATTGTGGTTAATCCACATTGTGACCACTTATTTATATGAATTAAACGAATTTAACGCAAAAACAATTAATGCAGGAATGTTTGTTTATTTAAAATATATATTCTGCGTACAAAATTTTCGGATTGCTTTTTGTTTAAATTTTGTTGATTTGTTGATCAAGAAAGCAAGCAATTTTCTACACAAAGGAACTATAGTGAAAAATATTATGACTTCTAATTTTTTTTCTTTTTTTGAAATCGTTATTTAAAAGTCAATAAATAATCATCTCATCACAACACCTTCTTATATTGGTAACATTCTATTTGGAACATCTGATTAGTATGGAGATTTTATTTTTCGATTTATTTTGTATTTTAAATACGTATTTTTTTAGCTTTGGTGATATTTAAACTTAATTTAGCTAGTTCAATGTAATAAAAAACAACTATTATTATTAACAGAAATCAGAATATTTATGAGCAAACCAACTGTCAATATGAATATTTTGATAAAGTTAAAATGCTCAATACTATTATTATTCTTAGAGTTAAATGTTCGAAAAGAAAGATACATAATATTATTACTCAATAATAATAATTGGATTACATCTATAGCGCCTTTTTTGTGGGAAAATCACCCCAAGGGCGCTTTACAATTAATTAGATAACATATCAACATACTTATGCTTAGTTATGGTTTACTATGAATAGAATATAAAATTATCTACGGTACAGATGATTGTTGTTTTGATAAATGACATTCTAACCTCAAATCCGACCAGCCATAGATTTGTAGCGTTTTAGCGGCCTTTAAAAATTTAAACTTTGAAAATTATTTTATCTATGAAAACAAACTTCAGAAAAAAACGAAACATACTAGTATTTAAGTTTGAACGTCATCATTGATACTTTTTTTTTTTTAAATTGGACTGTAGTTCCTTATTCTAAGTTGTCCTAAATTTTATTATTTTTATTTTAGTTTTTACATTCACTGTTAACATTTTAGTTTTTATCATTTTTTAATTTTAATTTCTCTTTTTATCTATAAACATTGATATTTTGATCTTTTTTAACCATCTTTATATCGTCCATTATATTAGTGAGACTGTTTATGTTCCAATAAATAAATAAACAAAACAATCTAATAAATTTATCGTTCGACGGTTAAAAAATAGGAAAAATTTGTTTTTGTTACTGCAATAATGTAATATTGCTATTATAACATGAACGAAGACAATACAATTAATGTGTACGATAGGATTTTTTAATATCTACTGTGTAATGAAGGCTTTGACTCCTCAAGACCATCATCCCTAGAATAGCTGTCGTTAAATATAGCCACTTTGATATATTTGCAATTAAAATTACATCATTTAGTCGTCTTGAATTACAAAAGTTCAACTCATTATGTTTTCATTTTAGTAGAATCACAATTAATGACTTTATTTATATTAATAATTAGCTGATAAAGTTATGAAGTTATGAAAGCTTGCTTGTCGTTTGGATGCCATAATTTATTTGACAGCGAAAGTAATGCCTTGTGACGAATATTGCTATCTCTAAACGGAGAAACGAAGAAACGAAGAAATGAAGAAACGGAGAAACGAAGAAACGAAGAAACGAAGAAACGAAGAAACGAAGAAACAAAAAAACGAAGAACCGAAGAAACAAAGATACAAAGAAACAAAAACACAAAGAAACAAAGACACAAAGAAACAAAGAAACAACGTAACACAGAAACAAATAAACAAATAAAAAAGAAACTGAGAAACAATGAAATGTAGAAACAAGGAAACAAGGAAACAAAGAAACAAAGAAAAAATGACAAATAAGTAAAGACACAAGGAAACAAAGAAACAAATAAATAAAGAAACAATGAAACAAATATACAAAGAAACAAAGAAACAAATAAACAAAGAAACTGAGAAACAATTAAACATAGAAATATAGAAACAAGGAAACAAAGAAACTAAGAAAAAAGAAAAAAGAATCAAAGAAACGAAGAAACAAAGAAACGAAGAAACGAATAAAGAAAGAAACAAAGAATCAGAGAATCAGAGAAATATCAATTCGAATTGTTGAAATATCAATTTTATTCCTTTGCAAACATTTATTTTTCAAAATATATCTAAATAAAAAGTTCTTAAGTAGGTACCTACTTGTATTTTCCATTTTGATAATATTCTATGGAAATAAATCTTCTTCTTTTGAATACGTTATCTGTGGCTAACCAGAGCGGTATATCTTTGGGCCAACCTCAATACAAACAACAGTTCAATGTTTTTCATACTAATTTTAAAACGTTATAGCATAGTTTTACATATTCTATTTCTTTAAAACTACTTTCTATAACTTCCCGGCACTAATAAGAACAAACTGTGCTATTTTCAGCGGAACTGGTTTAGTAATTTTCGACAAAATCGGGGACATAGAGACAAACATTTATTTTGATACACAGAAAAGAGATAAAAATAACATCACTTTAAAAATTGTAATAATTTTTTTTTCATTTTTAATTAATTACTTAATTACTTTCATTTTTTATTTGTAATTTTTGATTTTGTCTGTAATTTGTCTATTCTTACATATAAATAGAAAGTTTTATAATAGAAAGTTTTATAATAGAAAGTTTTATAATAGAAAGTTTTATAATAGAAAGTTTTATAATAGAAAGTTTTATAATAGAAAATTTTATAATAGCAAAAGATTTTCCTCTCGTAGTTCCGCTGTGAAAAGGACTCTATTCCTTGCCTTCTACGCAACGTTGTACACGTGTAAACTCGGGGGATACTATAAAATGAGTAGTATGGAAATTCTTCGTGTTTAGTACAATAACGCCTTCCGCATAATGTTTGACCTCCTCAGATACTCCAGCGCTTCCATTATGTTCACGGAGAGGTGAGTTTCTGGTTTTTCAGCCCTTATAAGATTCAGGGTGGCTGGAATGAGGGAAAGAAAAAACAGCTCCGGGAAAATCCTGATCGTGGAGACCCGCCTCAGTCCAGCCTCCAGCATCGACGCATACTGTAGAAAGATATTGTCCACTAACAATTTAAATGGCGCAGTACCTTAAAGGCTTTATTTTCATTAACTTATTTTAAAAAAAATTATGTGTTATATAGCATTCACCTACTATCTTATTATTATTTTATTTTTTGTACATATTTTATATATTTTTATAACTATTGTAAATAAAACTCTTCCGTGATTGTATTTCAAATAAAGTTAGCCAATACAAACACATAAAATACACTCACCTTTACACGAACGACCAAGGTGAGTATGCATGTATGGTTACAGCTTAGAGCAGTGGTTTCAAATGTGTGAGTCGTGAAGAGTTTGTTTTTTTTCTTAAAATTCACCCAGAAAGAAGACGCTTGACTATTTATTTGTCCGAATTAAAAAACACTTTTGAACTGGATGGTTACACCAAGCATAGCAGCATACCAAGGAGGGCTTGTTGGGAAAATTGCATCCATTGAAGGAGACTAGATTGTCATTTCGATCCCTTTTAGATGTAATCAGACATAATTGGCTCTTTGAAATATTAAGTTCGACGAGGTTTTTTTTACACCAAAAGGAGACCCTCTCGAGGTAACCATCCATTCTCTGCTTCAAAGCCCTCCAAGCCAATGGAGTTTGTATTCCCTTTAGAAGCCTATCAAACAAAAAAACTACCATGGACTGTACTGTCACCCGCGCAACAATGTTCAGTGAGGCAGTATAATAATAATAATAATATTAATAATACTTGGACGAATTATATAGCGCCGTTTTTTTATTTTGATGTTTATGTTTTTTAGGTAGGCTGTAAAAACAAGCAAAATAGATTCGCTTAAAAACCCATGTTTAATTATGAACCTAGAATACATTTTTGTCAACTAGCTTCGGTTGGCTCAACCTTTTTCAGGAGAGCAGAATACTCGTGTATACACTTATATAATACATTTATATTATATATTGTCCAGAAGAATGTTAAACTAATCAAAACTAGTTGACAAATGTGGGGCTGTAGTAATTTAAAGTAGACTGTCTCCAAATTTGACGACAATGAGTTACGTAATATATCAATTCGAATGCGCTGAATTTTTTATTATCATTTTTAGCAGTCGATTACTACATTCGGTTCATTTTTACATTTATAATAATCTTTCGATTCAAGAAGTATTTCTAACTAACTAACTAATTAACCATCACGCCGTTTCCCGCAGGGTTAGGCAAAGAGAACAGACTGCCAAACAACTTGATCTTCTTGTACACTTCTTGCTTCATTCACATTCATACAACGTCTCATAAGTTCTCTTCTGTTATTCTGACTTCTGACATAGCCCTACTCAAGTATTTAATTCAGTTGATCGTGCCATGTCTTCCTCGGACGTCACCGGCTTCATCTTCCATTCATATTCGCGTTATGTATACTCCTTACATTTCTCTTCGTTCATTTGCTCTACATGCCCAAACCATCTAAGCGTTCCTTTCTAAATCTTACTCATTACGCTTACAGCCTTGCATTCCTTACGAATCTCAATATTTTTCTAACGATCATACACATTCGTCTCAGAGGTCTCATTTCTACAGCATTCAGTGTACTTTGATTTTCCCTCTGCCAGTTCCATGCCTCACTGCTATACATCAGGGTTGGTATCAGCACTCCATTATGGACTGCTAGCTTCGCTTCTTTGGAAAACTTTTTATTCGCACCAACCACGTTCAGTCCTCCGTTAATGGAGTTTCCTGCATTCACCCTTTTTTCAATATCCCTATCAGTCTTTCCATCTCTCATAAACATACTTCCCAAATCCACAAACTCATCGACCTACTCCAAGTATTCATCATTCACAACTATATTACACACTGTTTTCGTACTCTCTCTTTCAAATACAATGCCTTTAGACTTATATTCATCATTAGCTCATTCTTCATACATACTTCGCTAATCCTACATACGAAGGATTGTAGATCTTCCATGCTATTGGCAATCTGCACCGCATCATCAGCATACAACAGGCAACATACTTGCAGATTACACATTTTACACCTATTTCAATTTTTGGATACATGATTCCATGCATAGATTGAATAACCACGGTGACATTACGCAGCCTTGCTTAACACCTTTTGTGATGTCAAACCACCCCGTGAAATCACTGTTTGCCCTAAAACTTGCAACGCTTCCCTCGTACACAGATGCGATTGCCTGTATAAGATTCGTATTCACTCCATACTTGGACAGCACCTTCCATATTTTTTTTTCTGTCAACTCGGTCGTATGTTTTTTGTAGATCTACAAAACCACAGAAAAGTTTTCCGGTTTTATACCATAAACTTCTCTGTAAGCACACGCAATGAGAAAATCTGATCCATGCACCACCCTTCCACTCATAAATGCACCTTGCTCATCTCATATGTTATCCTTTGCTTTCATTTGTACCCTTTCAATCAATATCATACCATACAGCATTCCAACTGAACTTAGTAGGCTAATAGCCCTGTGATTTCCACATTCTATACATGACCCTTTACCTTTGTATCTAGGCATGATAACAGCCCTTCTCTAAGCTAATGGGATGAAAAGTATAGTGATGGAAATAATTTAAAACAAAACATCTCTAAAATATGCTTTATTCACAAGATATTTGTTTTGCTATTTCTGAAAGCCTGTTAAAATTGAGATATTGTTGCAGTCCCATATAATGCATTCGAATTAAATAATTGTAAAATAAATACTTTGTCTTTCAATAAATGTGAAATCACTTTGCGGTGTCATTTTATAAAAATGAATGAATAAATGGGTATTTTATTTAAATCACTATTTAATATATGTCAACTTGTTTCGAGAAATAATGACAAGAACAGACATAAAGAACAATAATACCGAAGGAATGTACAAATTAATGTAATGTTTTAAAATGATTTTATAATTTTTTATTGCTTCAATTATTTTAACATTTTTAATTAATTACTTACCCATTTTCAACACTTATTGTTATGTTTTATTTATTTTTGTAATGTGTCTATTCCTGCGTTATATTTTTTCTATGTTTATTATTTGTCTATCGCTGTGATTATTTCTCAGTATACTGTGTATCATAATGAGGGAAGCTTTGCTTCCAAAACATGTAGATATATGTGTATTAAATAGTTATTTAAACAAAATATAACTGAGTAATTAAAATTTATTAAATACATTTTTATTTAAATATTATGTCAAGACATTAAGTGATTGCTTTCTTTAATAAATTAGATGAATTATACCCTCTCATGCATATTACTGGATGTGAATATTAAAAAATATATATATAGTGGTTCGTAACATTTGGAAGTTTAGGAAGCTCTGGCTAAGAGCATTACATATTTAGCCTGCTAGTAGTTTTCCTGCCAAGTTTGACGTCCCAACATTAGTTAGTTTGAACCACAACCACCCGCAGGTACACTTTCATCTATCCAAATCCTTGTCAAGATACCAGGACCAGGCCACCCCGCTTAGCCAGGAGCCGTACTGGGGTGCCGAAAAGACTCCGTTTGTTCTGTCGGCGCCACACCGCAGATGAATTGAGGCGCTGAGAACCAGAGAGGCTTATACGCCTTTTGAGTAGTTTTGAGAAAATTGATTTGAAACTTTCGAGAATTTTGTTAATCCGTTCATTTCATTAATCTATTTTGATTTCGCTAATGTGAAACAAAGTTATTCGATAAAAAACATTCATTTATAATTTTATTGCATCTGAATAACAAACTTTTGTTCCTTATTGTCTTATTTGTGTAACAACATAATGCGCACTGAAAATCAACAATTTTACTGACGTTAAAAATTCAATAATATTTCACCTCTGTTCCCATTATGGCTTAAAACTACGTTTTTTTACAATTAATAATTTCGTTTTCATTTGAAGACAATACAAAAGTAGTTTATCTTATTTACGTAATTACTTTTTCAAGAGCTAAAGTTTAATTAGAATGAAGAAACTATAAATTAAAACAACAAAAATTATGCTTAATTTGAGAAAAATAAGGAAAATATTAAATAACAATTTGTTTGATGTCGGTTGTAGGGTTTCTTCCTGAATATTGCAGAGGTCCTTGATCCTACCTACACGTTATTGTCGAGTAGTGAAACTCATGTTTTGTTAACAAAAATCGTTAAATCTTAAGACACAGAAAAAGCGCGCGATCTCACAAGCTGTTAGTTCATACTAATTAGGCCGTTGGGTTCCTATGGTACATACTTTATTATAGATTCCGTCTATGACTCGGTATAGAAGTGGAACATTGAAATACGTCCTAACGTTCGGTAACTATAGACTTGAAAATTGTATGAACCTCCGGGTGTACCTGTTCGATATTACGTAAGAAATATTTTATTAAAAACACGTATTTTATGTTATGCTATTATATTTAGGACTAAAATTAAAAATGTTTCACGGTCATCTAATGGGTAATAATTTTTTCTACATTACGCAATAAAACAAAACTAGATAAATTGTTGTTAAGTGGGAGATCCTGGATATCAAACCATTTTTACAGCCCTCATTCTTAATTTTTTTCTAGGCTTATAAAGAAACAAATATTTAAAAAATGTTCGGTTAATTTGGGGCAAGGATGTGTTCCATTCACAGTAATTTACTGAAGAACCTAGAATAATTATAGGTAATCAAACTTTCAAAGCAAAAAAACACCATTTTCATGATTTTGACGATTGCGAAACAAGCGATCGCCTTAACATGATGTTTTCTGAACTTGTCGCTGCAGTATTGACTGTTGAGTCTGTGCGGTACGAAGTAATTACAGTTGTCTATAAAACTACATACAAAAATAGAATTTTAGTCAAATGGTGCTTAAGCCTGTCTGATTCTCAGCGCCTCAATTCAGGTATTTTGGACCCTAACTTTACGAAACCATACGCTTTGGCGCACAGTGAGGCAAGAGCTATAAGTTTTCGTAACATATCACCACGTTATATTAAGGGTTGGGCCGGTGGTTTGCGGTCGCATTCGTTCTTTGTAATGCCATTATATAGGTTACCTTTTTATTTTATCTAATTTACATACAAAAATAACGCCAAATCATTATCACAAAAAAATCAGGACACGTAAATTAACCCTTTGTGTAATTCACAAATTTAAGGTGATTTTTACATAATAATAATAATTATTATTTATTTGAAACACAATATTCAACAATAACATTTAATAAAGCATTGACTGCCCAACTAGGAAATAATCCCCTTTTAGGACAGTCAAATTGACAAGTTTAGTTCATATTAAATACTATTATACACAAATAAAAGGGAAAAAGGCTAATATTAGCATAGTATATTAATATAATATATCTAGAAAAGAGCATAATAATTAAGTATAAATAGAATATGTACAATTTTTTTTATTTTTTTTATAACTTATTGAAGTTTGTAAACCTCATCGTAATATTTAATCATCGAAGAAGATAATATTAACATATCCCAAATGAAACACGAATTCGAAAAAACAACAGAAAATAAAAATATTTCAGTCGCATCTGGGACTCGAACCCAAGACCTCTGCCTATCCGGGACAATCGCTTAACCAACTTAGCTAATGAGACCAGTTCAATTTACGCCATATACACCGATATCATACTTCAAGTTCAAGATTTGTTAATATTATCCTCCATTTTAAAGTCATTGCAATCAACTTTGTCAACTTTACAATCATCATAAGGATAGCAGCCAATAATATGGGATTTAAAAATGGAGGATAATATTAACAAGTCTTGAACTTGAAGTATGATATCGGTGTAGATGGCGTAAATTGAACTGGTCTCATTAGCTAAGTTGGTTAAGCGGTTGCCCCGGATAGGTAGAGGTCCTCGGGGCGAGTCTCAGATGCGACTGAAATCTTTTTATTTTCTGTTGTTTTTTCGGATTCGTGTTTCATTTGGGATGTGTTAATATTATCTTCTTCAATGATTAAAGAATATGTCCATGTGTTTGATAGGTACTGGTTGGTGATATGAGGAAATAAAATGCGTTTAAAATTGAGTACAAAAAAAAAGATAATATTTTTGAGTAATATTGAATATATTGAGTGACGTATCACTTAGATTTATGAGCCAACGACGTAACTCAGGTTGAAGAAAATAGTTAATAACATATGAAATATATTTTATTCAGTAAGTACAAAAGTAACTTTAGTAAATTGCTTATAACCAAATATTTGTCCTTTTTCCTTTCCTTGGTTAGGGTTTTTAATCCAGTTAAGATATTTTGTCAAAGAGCACAAATAATGTAACATAAATTCAAAACCAAACCATGAGATGGCAAAAGTAATAACGATTTAAAATGATTTAAGGATAGAAAGACTGAGAATAGATTATTAATTACAGTAACAAAAAAATTCAAAATTTATTTTCCTTCAAATTCTACGCCTAATTCAGAGTTTCACGGCTTAACTAAAATATTTAAACAAACCTAATCAATACACGTCAATACTTGTACCACGTTTAATTCATACACGTGAACTCTTCACCACAGGTAAGATGTTCACGACACATAAGTTTCCATTCTCATTTTCACAGTGGTTGAGTGGTTACGATCTTTGGCTACGAATCCGTAAGTCACGGGTTCAGATCCCGGCAATTTGTGTATATTTGTTATTTTTCATTTATTTACTCTTTATTTGTTCGTTTATTTATTTATTTACAGACCATTGTCCATTTACAAAAAACACATAACACGAAATGAAATAAAAAAGAGCTACAGAAAAATAACAGCACGTATATAATACAAGAATGAAGCAATCACAAAACGAGGACAAAAAATTCATTTCAGATAACATTCTAAACACGTTTAAGTAGAGTCGAATCATTTTAGATATTCTAAATGATAATTTCCGATTTCTAATTTCGTAAATCCCTACAAAAGTAATTCAGACTGGTACCAAAAAGTTAATAAATCTCGAAATTCTGGACAGTGAAGAATGGTACTCATAATTAGTAAGGTGTTTATTGAGGAAAACCAATTCATTGATTCTGAGTCACGGCAAAGAATGTTGAACTGATTTAGTTGCAACAAAGAAGGTGAGTCAATAACACAATTAATTATTTAAAACATGCAAATAAGATCAATGTCTTTCCTATGCTTTTCTAATGTGAAAATGTTTATGGTTTGTTCAATTTCAACATAAGATTAATTGCGTCTTTCTCGGCATAATCTCCATACATTTCCGCGTAAGAAGCGATGTTGCACAGATTAAAAATGATGAAAATGATCAGTATAGAAAGCAAACCAAATGACACTGGCATATCCAAGATGAGGGTATTTATATTCATAAAGTCACAGGTAATTCTATTAATGAAGCCAAGAAGTTTTAGTGATTTATTAGTGACATTATCGATGTGGTCACGAAAAGAAAGCTTCAGTCTAAGGTGACACCGAGGTCCTTAATAGAACTGACGGAATATAGGGAAACGCTATTTAATTTTTAATCTTTGTAGAAAACAATATTAACATAACCAAAATGAAACATGAAAACGGAAAAAAACGACAGAAAATAAAAAAGATTTCAGTCGCATCTGCGACTCGAACCCAGCCTATGCGGGGCAACCGCTAAACCAACTTAGCTAATGAGACCAGTTCAATTTATGTCATCTTCATCGATACTATATCCCAAATTCAAAATTTGGAAATACTATTCTCCAGTTTTTATCCCATATTACTTCATCGCGGTTACGTTAATATTATTTTCTACAATGATTAAATATTAAAATGAGGTTTTTAAATCTCAATAAAAATAATTAATAAGTAAAAATGAACTATTTAATTTGAAATCGAACAGGATCGGTTTATTTGCGTATGATGTGAATTGATAACTCACGGGAGTGCAACATTGTTATATTTCTTAATTGAGAAAAATAAAATATTTTATATCATTTTAGAAATATGGAAGGAAATAAAGATAATATTGACATAGCATAATAATTTATTTAGAATAAAAAAAACGGTTCCATGACAGCTGACCCCCCGACAGTTGATTAAGACAATCAAGACACCTGCGGATATAAGTATATCGAATTTTGTTATACATACAGCCGTATATTGTCTCTGCCCACCCCTGCGGAGAAACGGTGCGATGGTTAGTTAGTTAGTTAGTTACATCGGCGGGGGAATTACGTGATACGTAGTTAGTTGTTATCGTCAACGAGGCTTTCTTTTTCCCTTGCTAAAATGCAAAAAAAAACCATCTCGCGTTTATTTTTGCGGTAATACACATTTTAATGGCTTATATCGCGACTGTCATCGCATTGAGGAGCCAAAATTGAAAAAATCCTGTATTTTATTCCATGGCGGCGGAAATTCAGTAGGGGTTTCAGGCGGGGGGATTAATGGGAAAGATAAGGAATATTACTTTTGTTCTTTACTCCGAGGAACCGAGCTGAACATAATTAATAACAAAATAACGGCTAAAAATATTTAATGGCTGGGAAAGCTTTTTTGGCAAGTTTTCGTCAAAGCTGCTCCTTCAAAAGATTCGCCCCTTTAAGCCACGTTATATAATGTAGGTACATAGGGGTCTGTATTTATGAACTAGTCTATCCACAGGGTCTTTAATGAAAGCAATACTTCAAAGGCGATTAAAAAAGGCTAGATTTCTTTTTACTCCATTACAATACACTAAAAACACTTTGCTAAAGGATTTAGATTCAACTGGGTGTTGCATAAACTACAATTAGTATTTAAGATTTAAAAAATAAATTACGCTTCTATTTCGCCAAAAAATACACATTAAACTTTTGTTATACTAGAGTCAAAGAATGGTGTAGATTTATAGGCAGTTGGTTGTACAATAGAAATACATGACGCTTTACAAAAGGGAGAAAAGTGTACCAACATCAGAATATAAATATTCAATTTATTTTTTATAACTTATTGAAGTTTGTAAACCTCATTGTAATATTTTAATCATTGAAGAAGATAATATTAACACATCCCAAATGAACCACGAAACCGAAAAAACAACAGAAATTAAAAAGATTTCAGTCGCATCTGGGACTCGAGCCCAGGACCTCTACCTATCCGGGGTAACCGTTTAACCAACATAGCTAATGAGACCAGTTCAATTTACGCCATTTATCATACTTCTTGTTCAAGACTTGTTAATATTATCCTCCATTTTTTTTAAATCCCATATTATTGGCTGCTATCCTTATGATGATTGCAAAGTTTCATCCAGAACTCAATTGCAATCGGTTCGAGTCCCAGATGCGACTGAAATCTTTTTCATTTCTGTTGTTTTTTCGATTTCGTGGTTCATTTGGGATGTGTTAATATTATCTTCTTCAATGATCAGAATATAAAGCTTGATGTTTTGAGGAACTAACGTCATTGATCATTGGCACCTGTGTATTGCCGAGAAACACTTTAAATCCGCGCCCAACATTTGTACACGGTAGACATTTGTCACATGAAAACTGGTATTTTCTTAGACTCGTTCTTGAGTTCAACTGTACGATTGTGGAACCATTTGATTCTACAAGACCCAGACTTCCTTTCTCTCGAAAATACCCTCCATGTACCAATGAGGGAAATTATTTTCTTCAGGGCCTCCTGTGTAGAGTTAATGTAATAAAAAAAGCTTGAAAATTTTCCAATTAATATGATATTCAAGAAGATTTCGATAATACGGCTGACTACACAATTTAATACTGAGCATGTGATTTAATTAGCTGCATAACTACGCAAACAAGGACATAAATCAATAGTAATTCTCTATATATAAAAATGAATGTTTGTTTTTCTCTCCTCAATTTAAACGAAAAATACTAGACCGGTATCGCTGAAAATAGCAGTTTATTCTACTTGGTATCGGAAAGGTTTAGAGAGTATTTTGAATAAAATCCAATATGAAGAACTGTTCCTATAACGTTTTAAAGTATTTAAGTATGAAAAACATTGAAACCTCCATCTAGTATTGGGGTTAGCCCATAGATATGCCATTCTGGTTAGCCACAGATTACATATTCAAAAAAAGAACGTTTGTTTAGGTAGAATATTAATGGAAAACACAAGTAGGTATCTAATTAAAAACTTTTTTATTTAGTTATGTTTAAAAAAATTTATATTTGGAATGAAGTAAAATTTACAAATGAACCTTTCTTTGTTTCTTTGTTTAGAGATAGTAATAATCATCACGGGGCGTTTTTTTCGCTGTCAAATTGATTATGGTACCTAAATGATAATAATCCCGAGCAAGGCCGGGTACACATCAGCTAGTAACATATATAAATTGAAGTTGTTAATTATTTTTCAGTTAATTGGAATACTGATAGAAACACAAGTAAAGAAATGAAATTGTTAAATAATTGATTCGATAATGATGATTGATTAAGGAATGATGTAACGGGTGACATAAATCTGAAAGACAGACGCAGATAAAGTATTTTTCGATTCGAAGTATTTATAATAATAATAATAATAATAATAATGTTTTATTTCAGCAGAACAAAGCGGTGAGTGCAATACTCTGTCTGCCATATAAAAAGAATACATTTTAAGAATAAAAAATTACACAGTGTAGAAATATAATATAATAACATAAATAAAAATTAAATTAAATTAAAATAATATATTTAACACTTATGCTACAATGGCCTTAGGGAAATTCTCCATCTACGATGTAGGGGCGCGCCCTGCCACTGGGCGACGGCCTGGACAAGAGTGTTTTCCGATCTCCGGTAGCGCTGACTCGTCCCGGCTATTCTGTGGCGCATCAAAGCAGCGAACCCATGCACCCTTCCCTCTGCGAACATCTGCGAGGCGCTGCATCTCCAAAGGAGGCCGAACAGCGCCTTGTCAGCGTGGTTATATTGCACTCGGAGTGTGTCCATGTCGCCTTGTGTATATCTTGTCCATAGTTCGCTAGTGTAAAAGTTCATGCAGTATGTCTGGAATAGTTGTTTTTTTACCGGAGGACTGCACCTATTAAATCTTTTGGCGAGCATGTTGGCACGTATGCACAGCGCTCTTCTTTGGCGTTCTATGTCATTTTTATCGTTTAGGTCATCAGTGATGACATGCCCCAAGATGATTTCAAGATTGGCTCCGCCGAGACGTATGGGCGGAATGACAGCAGGACCCATATTTGCTTTGAAAATCAGCAGTGACGATTTTTTTGCATTATACATCAGCCCGTGACTAATAACATACGATTCGCATATGGCTAGAAGTTTTCTCATTGCTCTTACCAATGGAGCAAGTATGACCATGTCATCTGCATAGCTAATATTGTTCATACATACCCCAGCAATGTGGCATCCGATTCTTGTTTTCTTCAGAGTTTTGCTAAGTTCATCCATGTATACATTGAACAGCACTGGGGACATTGAGCCTCCTTGTCTAATGTCTTTATATGGACATCTATATCTACATGAAGGTAATCACCGATACGGTAAGAAGGTACTTAAAATACTGGTCAGTATCATAATGAAATAGTTGTTTTATAAAAAAGGTATTTTTATTACCAGTTCGTAGATTTTTTTTTAGATATTTATTTATTTAGTTTCACTACATTTCTTTTCCTATTTCTGCAATAATAAATTACAAGGCTATTGAGACAAATCGGGATGTTTTACTAGGGGTACCTGTTCTGAGAGAGACTAGGTTTGATAAAAAACTGGCTATTTTCAATTTTCAAAATACTGGATAACTTCTCTTCTATTAGACATAGATTTTGATTTGTACTTACACTATGTTATTCCTGTATTTGTTCGTTATACAGATGAAGTATTTAGTTGTTGTATTTCATGAAGACTATCTATTTTATCCATGTACCTACTGTGATATATTTTGCATCTGTGTGACTATTGTACCTATTGTCTAAAAATGTAAAAGCCCGTATAGGGCGTATATAATATAGTAAATAAATAAATGTAAATAAAAATCCGAGAAACTGCATATGTAAAGTTTACAAATAAATGAGAATAGAATCTTGCAGGGTGTGTAAGTTCCAAAAATTTAATGAAAAATATTATATGACGGAAACAGGAATGAGAAGAATTCAATCCATTCAAGTTCAAGTACGGTTACGAAACAAAATGAGAGTCTCTTAGTGATTTTTACCACCATGGAAATTTCGTAGGTAGGCGTGTTTTGTTTACAGATGAGGTCCATTCAATTTAATTTGTATTTCAAGAGCAATTAATTTAACGTCATCCTTTCAATTATTATTTGAGAAAAGTTTCCGACGAAAGCCTTCAAGGAACAACCATCCATATTGTGAAGGAAGGGCGAGAAAGAAATTGTTTTGTCAAAATACGACAGGAATATTATTCATTTAGACTGATGCATTATTTATAAGATGGTGGGGATTTGGGAAGCAGCGTGGATGTCCCGAGTCTTTACTACATGATTCATCTTGGTAATATTTGTCAGGTTTTTTTTTTACTCATGACAGTTTGAGTTATTGATTCTTACCATTGAACCTTTTATGAACGTATGAACATTTAAAAAAAACCTTTTGCATTGGAACTGGCAGAGGAAGGATTAAAGTAGACTGAATACTGTAGATATGAGATCTCTAAGGTACCAACCATGTATGATCTTGTGAAGAAATGTTCAGATGTAAGCGTAATGAACAAAATTTAAAAATAGACGATTAGATGGTTTAGGGATGTAGAGCGAACGAAGAAAGAAAGGAGTGTAAGAATAATATATGACGCAAATGCGAATGGAAGAAGAAGCCGGCGACGTCCGAGGAAGACATGGCATGATTAAATAAATCAAATACTTGAGTCGGGCCACGTCAGAAGTCGCAATAACATAAGAGAATGTATGAGATGTTTTATGAATGTGAATGAAGCAGAAATGGATGCCAAAATCGAGTTGTTTGGCGGTCTGCCCTATCTGTCTACCCCTGCGGAGAAACGGCATGTTGGTTAGTTAATTAGTTAGTAACACTTGCTTAAATAACGTTGCTTGTATCACTAACATTAATATTATTATTCCACATAATTCTACTATGTCTTGGATGATTTCACGTGAGGCCGCCAATACAGGCTTCTGTAAATCAAAATCACAGGCAATCGAAACAGATTGCTCAGAAATTATTTCAAAATACAAATTAATCAAATATCTTCAATTGACACAAGGTTTTGTACCAAAACTCTTTAAAACAATTACATTATATTATAATGCATTTTAATACGTCTTTATTTTATATTTAAATATCATAAATACGCCTTTTATCGGAGTGTTACGTTTAGATAGTAATGACCTTATTTTGCATCTAATTCAGAAAGTGACATTTTCCATCATGATTAATCTATGAAGACCGTAGAGGTGGGTCATTCCACTTATTTTACGAACTAAGTTCCAATACCGAGTTTACCCACATGGACCGGATTCCTCGGACTCGATCCTTCGTTCCTTTCGGTTCGTCCGGGTCCGACGTTCCGGAAGCAAAAATCGTTCATATTGAATAATTTCTGACTACAATACAAAACTTCAGTCGTTCCTTGAATGTAAGTTCGGAACGAATGAATCCAGATTTGCGATCTCGGAGTGAGTCCACCGCCTTCGGAATCGGATTCATTGGAGTCAGTCCGGCCGGAACGACTTTCCTCTAGTGTGAATTGCCGAATATTGTGAACGACAGTGCCGAAAATATCAATCTATATAATGTTTAATAATGTTTAAAGTAATTTATACTGTAATTGGTAATTTAATATTGGGTATTTCTCTTGTTAAAATTACGCAAATATTGAAATTTTTCATGAAAGTCGTTCGTTTGATAATAGCTGACAGCTGTTATCGGAGAGAACCAGAACCGCAGTCAAGCAAGAAGTTTTTAAGTCTAAGAAAAAAAGATTAGGAATCTTCCTTAAAAAGAACAGTCCTGAAGCGGTATTCTGGTTCCTTTTAAGGAAGATTCCTTATACTTTCCCTTAGGTTTAAAGACTAGCTTCCACAGAGATATATTTAAAAAATCCTAAACAGATTGTTAAGAGATTATTTGAAAACGAAAATTGATGAAATATATTTAAGTGACACAAAGTTTTGAACCAAAACTTTAAAAAACAAATATTTTTTTTTATAATGCATTTTCATTTTATTTTTAAATTCCAAAAATACCCCTTTTAACGAAGAATTACGTTTTGTAGAAATGTACCTACCTGGCTATATAGTAATGACCTGTTTATTCTGTCACTACTTCTAGAAGTGACATTTGCCGCCTGAATTTGTATTTCCATTGAATAATTATAAATGGATATACAAACGATATAATTATAATTATAAATGGAAATACAAATGATCGGTAATAACATAGTTTTTGTATTGTTCAAACTATGCAAATATTGATATTTTTAATAAATGCCATCTGGTGAATAACAGCTGACAGAAACCGGAAGAAGAAGAACCGGAACCGCATTTAGGCAAGAAATCTGTAAACCTAAGGAAAAGGATAAAGAATCTTCCTTAAAAATAACGGTAATAGACCTCCCGGTCTAAGCTGAAACAGAAATCAAAATATATTCTTGGGGGAAGCAGGCATGAAGCAGTGGATCGGAGCGAAGAGTCAGCCGTGAGAAGACAGGCTGGCCGAAGATGAAACGAGAGTGGTTTGGAGATGATCGCGAACCATTATTTATATCCAAAAGCCGGGCCGTTTGTGGCATAGCGCCGGATGCCGGGGATTCGGTCAGCCCTGTGTGTTTGATGTTTGATTCGCGTAATGTGTCATCCAAGTGATATTATATTTTTCTTTTCTGTGACTCTTCGGTTTCATGTTTCGTTTTGAGAGTTCTTAATATTATCTTAATGATTAAAAAGATTATAATTGTCATTTTTTTTAACCCCATTCCAAATTTAATTTTAAAAACATAATTTGTTCAAAAGATTTTTATTCACTTTGTGGCGTTATTATTAATAGATTCATTAAAAATTACTTTCCAATCACTACTCTATCAATATATTCATATCTACATGTTTCGACAGCTATGCTTTCCTCATCAGGAATATAGAGAATACTAAAAAACAATAATGTCAATTATAAAAAAATGATAAACATATAACACAATGATCTAAGAATAGACAAATTATAAACATAAACAAAAATGCATTAAAGTAGGTAGAATACAATTTTTTTAAATTTATTATTAGTATAAAAAGCTGGTTGGATAGTATTTGGGATGTTTTTAACTATTAAATTTGAAGTATTATTATTTAAAAATAGTATTTTTCTCCACTGTTTACTAGCACCATATATTTACACGTGACATTATTATTTTTTAGTATTCTCTATACTCTGGATGAGGAAAACATCGCTTTCGAAATATGTTGATATCTATATGGTGGTGATTACAAAGTAATTTTTAATTAATTTATTAAAAACATTAAATTACAATGGAGTTTTACAAATTAAACTTGAAAACATTAAACAGCCATCATATTATGTAACCTCCCTTTTACAATAACTCCTCGACAAAAGGCTACAGTTTCCACAAAAGTTTTCTTGGGCACCCTTTTTATTCTGAGGGGTGTGAAAAATTTACGACTAACCAGTTACCAGTTCCCAGCCGCCATCGTGGATTTTTAAGGGTCGGAATTAAATCGCAGCCTTTAAACAGTTTAGCGAGTATGTGATTTAGGGCAGGCATTAAAATGGATTTCTATTCGATTGCCTTTGCATGTTTTCTTTCCGTTATTGCCATTAAAAGAATTCATTATTACAGGTTTGACCATTAATTTCATAAGAAATGTTTTTGTTTCTCACGTTTATACTTATTTAGTGGTAATGTTATTACTGATATGACATAATTGCATTAAAACACCATTTAAAAAAGGTTTATGTTTTTATACTATAGAAATTCCCCTAAAACAAATTTGGTTTGGGTTATTTAAAATTACAGGTATTTTTATAAATTGATTGTGTTTCAAATAAATATTTAATAAACAAAAAATACACATAATAAATTAATTAAAAATATTTTACATTCACCACTTTATTAATATGCACAGATGACACATTTTTCGAAACCGATGCTTTCTTCATCAGGAATATACAGAAAACATATTACATAATACAATATATTTAATTCGTGTTCTATATATTCCTGATGAAGAAAGCATCGCTATCGAAACATGTAGACATGTGTATATTAATAAAATGATTAATACAAAATAATTTTTATTTCATTTATTAATAATGACGCCACAAAGTGAATACCAATATTTTGAAGAAACTATAAATATCTACATGCTTCGAAACAATTTTTTCTTTTTCAGAATATAATCTTTTTTGAAAAATGATGACAAATTATAATATAAATAATTAATAATAATTGGTGACAAAATAAATAATTGCAAAAATTTTAATTGTTAGAAAATAGAAAAAGTGTTATAGTCAAATAATTATCATTGGTAACTTTTTTTTTAAACATTCATCTTGTAATTTATTTTTAAGTTAAAACTGATATTCAAACAAATTATTGTCATTTTGTTACCTTGGTTGTTCCTCGATTTTTGATCTCTATTTTCTAATTGAATTGAATGTTCTCTCAAATGTATATTTTTCATCCTATTTTTGTCATTACTTCATTCTTGTATTATGTATGTGCTGTTCTTTTTCTGTAGCTCTTATTTATTTCATTTCGTGTTATGTAGTTTGTGTAATTAGACATTGGACCGTAAATAAATAAATAAATTCAAATATCATAATTTTCTTTATTCTATATAATAATTTTTTCGACAATAACCAATTATTTATCTCTCTCAATATGTGTTGTTATTTTTTGTCTATGCTTTATTTAGTTTATCTATACTGACGAGGGAACCATTACTTTCGAAGCATTTAGATATTTATTTAATGAATAGTGGTTCAAACAATATAATTTGTATTATTTAATTTAAAATAATGCCAAAGTGTCGATTTACGTTTATTGAAGAATTGATTCTACCAATATCTTTTGGATTTAAATATTACTTACTACTAATCTTCATTAAAATTCAATAGTTTCACACAAATCTGAATTGTCCGCTCAAAAATTACGCTTATAATAATTGTGTATTTTTTTGTATTTCCGCAGCGGAATGTTTTGTAATCTCGCTTGTAAAATTTGTATTTTATCAGGATGCTATGTTTGTAAAAGAGAAATTAAATCTCAGCACTGTGATTAAAATATCGACATTCCCTACGTTAAGCCGGACATCTACAAACAAAACTATTGAAAAAAGTTCAAAGTGGATCAATAAATTCTTTCTGAGTTTTTTGGTGGCCTGAATGAAAAATATTAATATTCTTAGACCATTGAAGAAGAAAATATTAAATATTTTAAATTAAGTTTCAAATGAAGTGTTAAACAGAAAACGAAAAGGGTAATATTCGCAACTGGGAATCAAATCCAGATCTTCTGTCTTACCGAAGCAACACTCTCCGATTAACCATTTGCGACCTAATTGTGGGGCATCATTTTTATGGGGGTCATATTTTTCTGTCACTACCATTTTTATCCTCTTTACTTCTCATATTTTTGGCTGCTATCTTTTTGTATGATTGCAAAGTCCTACCTAAATATATTTGAATCCCGGAGAGTGTCTCGGATATATCTATCTGATTTTAATTTATTTCGATTCACAGTTGTGATCGTTATCTTTTTATTTTCTGTGACTATTCCTATTCCATATTTCATTTGGGATTTCTTGATATTATCTTGGCCAATGACTACATTTCATATTACAATAATGTAGACAAGCTTCAAATAAATTAATCAAAATAATTGAATGTCATTAAAGTTTTATTTCAACAAGTTATCATGAAAAGTTACTTTTTTGGAGGTCTCTTTTATACATACGAGTACATGTAACTCCATTTTTTAACCGAATTTATCATGTTTAAAGTGTTTAATTCATGTTTAATTCTTATGGTCTTCCACTTTTTCACAAATATTATGTCTTCCACTTTTTCACAAATATTATGTCTTCCACTTTTTCACAAATATTATGTCTTCCACTTTTTCACAAATATGATGTCTTCCACTTTTTCACAAATATTATGTCTTCCACTTTTTCACAAATATTATGTCTTCCACTTTTTCACAAATATTATGTCTTACACTTTTTCACAAATGTTATGTCTTCCACTTTTTCACAAATATTATGTCTTCCACTTTTTCACAAATATTATGTCTTCCACTTTTTCACACATATTATGTCTTCCACTTTTTCACAAATATTATGTCTTCCACTTTTTCACAAATATTATGTCTTCCACTTTTTCACAAATGTTATGTCTTCCACTTTTTCACAAATATTATGTCTTCCACTTTTTCACAAATATTATGTCATCCAACTTTTTCACAAATATTATGGGGTCGTCCAAGGAAGACGTCGCACGATCAA
>JAHDVE020004824.1:0-22553 GCA_022606495.2 Halesus radiatus | reverse complement strand
GAAACAATCGTGTTGAAGGTTGAAACGTACCTGTCAAGTCATAAAATCATTTCGTCATAAAACACGGTTAAACCTATCATTTCCAGCAACGTTTGCAACGGTAAAATCAGCAAATGTACTGTGGTATGGTTACAAAAAAAAATACTTCATTATTAGAAAACTGTTGATGGCATGACTATATTTCATAACCATTTTCCAGTCACTTCTTAAGGTAAGTATTCCATACTCCTGGAAATAACCGAAATGATGCTGACAAACTGCTCTGGCCGTTAAGCGGGTATTTATCAATAATCGAGAATAAAACATTTAAAAATAAATAAAAAATCGATGGTACAAAACTATGAGTTCCCACCCAGACGTCGCTGTAATGGTAACAGGATACTTCAAAATATGTTCATGTTATTCGCAGTTCGTAGCCGGAATGCTTGTGTATTTCTTTTTTATTTACTAAAAGTAAAAAAAAAATGGTTGTGACTTCAAAATGCGCCCAGAATCAAGTGATTATAGGTGCCTTTGGGTTCGGGGCCAATCTTGCCAATTCTACGTCAATGGCAACAGATGCTTAATTGTATTCCAGTTCCTTTTTACACGAAATACCCATTACTTTCTCAATTAAAAGTTGTAATTGGTTCCATGGAATATTAAATTTACGATTTTCATTAAATATGGGTTAAGTTTCTTTTCTACGTTTGCAACCATTAAAAATATACCGAAGTATTTAGCTGAATTTCTTGATAGTGGTTAAAAGTTTTTTTTTTGTAATTTATATCAAGTACTAAATTACCTTTAGTCTGGCTATTTAGATGGCAACACAGTCTTCTAAATTAATCTCCTAATCGAAAACTCGAAATGTTCGTCGGAAGGGGTAAACTCCTATTTGAAGAATTTAAGTAATAAATAAAGTTTTAACATGTCCGTTTAGAAATATATTAAAAGTTTATCTCAAATGTTCAATGTTTAGAAGGATGACCTTTCAATAAGAACTTTTTTTCTTCCTTTAATAATAATAATAATATCTTTATTGTAATTAAGTTGAAGTATAACTAGAAGGCATGTATAATATAATAATGTAAGTGTACAGTGGTTTATAAAGTAGGAATATAAATAGGAAAATAATATAATAACAGTAGTTATTTTTTTTTTCGGCATTCACTGTGTAGCAATTTCTAGACATTTTGATTTTTTTTTATTTTTTTATATGAATACCGCACAAGAGTCCCAACTGCTCCCAACCGTCTGGAGCCAGTGAGACTATGGCATTCCCAATTGGGGAATGTTGTGAGAAGCTGAAGGTATTGGGGAGAGGAAGAGGTAGGTGGGGAAATACCTGGCTATTCAGATCTGGTCACCAAACACGGCTAAAAGCCATTTCAAGCAACGTTTCAATTCTGAATGGTGGTCTTTCACCAGGGCGATACTGAGAGTATCTTACAGTCTGGAACTTGCGCAAATATACTATATGCTATTTTTAAATTAATTAATTGTGAAACAACACAAATTAATTAAATCAAATTTACTTGCGCGCGCCGGGATTTGAACCCGCGACCTTCGGATTCGTAGTCGAGAACCTTACCCCTCGCCCATGGCGGCCGTCAACTTTTGATACTTTTGATTTATTAATTTCGCTACCGGTTTCGACACAACTGTGTCATTCACATAGCGTTCTTAAAACTAACTTAAATTAGAAGTACATAAACAAATTAATCACCATTAGGTTGAGTCCGTCATTTTGCATATTATTTTATAATACCTGTGAAAATACATTTATTTTAAGATATGTTCCATTAATGGTTAAAACAATTACTTCGAATTTGGGAGAGTGCACCGGTAAATGCTCTATCATTACTTTTAATCCAATTTTTTTATGCTAACTGGAAGAATGTTAAAAATTCTTATCGCAAAGTATCTAAAATTCCGTAGCCCAAAAGTAGTATGAGTTACAGAAATTTGGAGTAAATCTTTGTTAGTATTTCTAGTAATGCGAGTGTTTAGTCTTTTTTCAAATGATTTATGTTTATTTTACATAAAGATGAGTGAGGATTGTTTTAGCGTAAATCTGCCGAACGTCAAATACTCTCATTATATTAAAGATTGAATTTTACGTTTACACGTAAATTAAATTGTTTGCAAACGAAAAAATCCAACAAGCTGAAGGAACATCATCGTTGATTGAAATTACATTTTTTAATCCCAACGCTAAGCTCTTTTTTTAATTTCATCAAAAAACCTAACTTTTCATCTATCGAGTGTTCAAAAAGTAGTAATGTATCTAATTGTTATTTTATACTCAATATGATAGGATTAAATTATAAAAGATTATAAACGTCTTTATAATATTTAATATTTGTAGAAAATAATATCAACGATAAGGAGGGACTTCAATCAATTTTTAATTTTTATAAAGCAATAATAACTTAAATACCAGCATTTTTTTTCTAAAGCTAGTTTTCAAAGTTAAAATACGTTATACCCTGTAAAAGGTTATCCAGCCAATTCGTTTCATTTAGCATCACAAAAGCAAAGGGGGGGGGGTATGCGGGTAGATAGGGGCAGGAAAAAATGTTTCCAACTCTCAAGAACTAACTTGAGCATTTCGGTTAACAATAATTTACTTGAGAAGTTTCCGTGACAGAAATCTTGTGGCGAAGTAAATGGCTTTAATAAAATTGAATGGGAAATAACTAGATTCTGATATTCGTATTTTGATAAGAAAGTACTTACTTTTGTAGATTCTCTACAAATTTTTCCACTGTCCCCAGAAATCTTTAACTTTGCAAATGACAGTTGGTGCCATCCTAAGACGTGTGATCTATACCAATGACAATATCAATCATTGGCATATGCTAAAAGTCAACTACAAAAATGCATTTCGCCAACTATTCCGTCTACCGAGATACTGCAGTGCTACTAAATGTTCTTGGAACGACGAGTCCACTTTTTCAGGGTACTTCTCCGCCACCGCATGAGAAGCTTATAGTGCACAGTACGCCAATCCAAGAATTCCATCATTACAGCCATCGCTGCCTAGATGGAGGCCCCCCTTATGGACCTTTGAAGACGGAAGACCGTCAGATATCCACCATAAACGTTTTTCATTTTGTACCAATCAATATTTTTATATATAATTGTTATTTTTGTAACATATGTAACGTATTTTTGTTATCTATTCATTAATTTTGGACTGGATGGAAAATATTTATAAAGGATTGTTCGATGTCTGTCTCACTGGGAAAATTCCTGTGTCAAGACAACTGACATTGCACTACCCCTGCATTCCTTCTGGAATAAAGAATTATTTTATTATTATTATACCGATTAGAAAGAAAATTCCTGTGTCAAGACAACTGACATTGCACTACCCCTGCATTCCTTCTGGAATAAAGAATTATTTTTATTATTATTATACCGATTAGAAAGAAAATTCCTGTGTCAAGACAACTGACATTGCACTACCCCTGCATTCCTTCTGGAATAAAGAATTATTTTATTATTATTATACCGATTAGAAAGAAAATTCCTGTGTCAAGACAACTGACATTGCACTACCCCTGCATTCCTTCTGGAATAAAGAATTATTTTTATTATTATTATACCGATTAGAAAGAAAATTGATGTCTTCTCTTCTTTTGAACACAAACACGCCAACAACACTGTGGATCTGTCTCTTTTGGGGTTTTTTAATTATTCATTTATACTAGAGAAATAAATATCAAATAGAGATATGTCCCATTGGTTTTCTTAGCTGGTTGAATGACTAAAATGAAAAGCACTACGAAACTTAATTTTTGTATGACTGTCAAGAAGTACGTCTAACTAATTTAAATTTCAACGATTACATTAATTATTGCTTTCCTCAGATCACATTTTATGGTGTGAGTTGCTTTCCAAAATAGTAATAACGAAGAAAAACGATTATTTTTTGTGTAAATATTATTATGTAATTTAAAAAACAGATTATTTTATTTAAGAAAAAACTTCGACTCTGTAGTTATATTTACGCGTGACAGCTGTAATTGTGCAAATTTTAAAGAATAGCACTAAAAAGAAACACACACACACCTTTTCTGAATGATGAATGATTTATATGTAAATTACGTATGGTAAAGGAAAATTTTTAATAATTTCTTCAAACGATTGGTATTCACTTTGTGGCGTCATCTATATATATAAAAATCAATGTAAGTTTGTTTGTCCTCGATGTTCTCGAAAATCACTGGACAGGTTTTGCTGAATATAGCACAGTTTGTTTTTATTAGTGCCGGGAAACAGAGTAGTTTGAATGAAGTCCAATATGTAAAACTGTTGTTATAACGTTTTAAAATTAGTATGAAAAACATTGAACCCGCCATGTTTTATTTAGGTTAGCCCATATACGAGTATATAGGCACACTGGTTAGCCACAGATTGCATATTCAAAAGAAGAACTTTATGATTTAGATATGTTTTTAAAAAATAAACGTTTGGAATGAAATAAAATATTCAAATGAATGTTTCTAAATAGTTACTTTCGCTGTCAAATCAATTATGGCACCCCAATGACAAAAAAGAATTCACAACATCATAACTTTATATAAACCCGAGCACGGCCGGGTATTCATTCATCAGCTAGTTATTAATAAATGTATTAAAAAATTTACAAACAAAGCAAGTAGATATCAACGTATACTTATAAAGTGGTGAATACTAAGTATATTTTTTAATTCATTTAAAGATATTTAAAGTTTCCAGTGAAAAAAGTTCTTAAACTGAAAGCTTTTAAATTCTATTTGAAATATTTACTGGAACTTTACATAAAACGTTGAAAAAAAACTAAACTGTTTTTCTAACTGCACCTCTTTTAGACATTTTGGTATGTATTTCATACAATTTTATAAAATATAATTCAAAAATTTTATTCACAGGAAACGTTAAGCGTTTTTTCAACTATCCGTAAAGAACTTACAGATAAATCATTGCTAGTATTACTTGTATTACAAATTTAAAAGTCACGTTCAGCACCTTTTTATATGCTAACTATCAAATTAACATTCTAACAATTTTGACTATTTCACGCATTATTCTGACATGTTAAATTATACAGTTTGTATCAGCACGTACCCGACAAACTTTAATCAGCGATTCCTGAGCTTATTTGGATTAAAACGAGTAAAAGGCATTTTAGTCTCCAATGATTTTTTCCCCTTTTAAAACATTAAAAAAAACGGTAGGCTTTCTTGGGAACATTTTTTTCGTTGAATTTTAAAAATCAAAAACCAACAAAAAATTTCATCGGGGACCATAATGCCATCTATATTTTTTATTCCAAACAAGTTCAGGCATCGCTGGTTAAAGTTTGTCGGGTGCGTGTTGATACTGTTTATACAACGTGTATACTATTAACGACTGTTTACAAAATATAAACAAGATATATATGAATCTATGATTAGATGCGATGATATTATGTAGCCTGGACCATAGATGATAGAAACAAGGGAAATTAACCAATATTAATATGATAACCGCACACACAACGCTTGTCGCCACTCTCAGAGGTGCCCCGCTTTTGTTTATATGTAGCATCTTTCATTTGCTCCGCGGCTTTGATAGTCGGCACGCTTCCATGTCATATCTCTCTCTGTCTCTCAGAGGGGACACTGATTATACAAGTACTGACCAACTAGACGTGCCTATTCCAGTTAATTTTATACAAAACCTTTTAACACGTGTTAAAATTACAAACTGAAAATTTTCATATTCGACCCCTATTTATTACTGTCCCGGCAAAAACCTAATACGGCCGTTGTCAACAATATTTTCGTTTCGCCCGAGTGTTGGAGCATGCCCTAAATTACTTTAATAAATCTACCCTCCTTTTTGATGCGGTGAACCTTAATTAAGGCTGCAAATACTATCATCATAAGAAATTATTTTAAGGTTTCCTTTTCATTTCAATGAAAGAAATAAAATGTTATTTTTTTAAATTGTGCTTCATTTTCATAATTTCAAAAGAAACGGTAACGGTTTAACAAAGAAGGGGGTTAAGTTTTAAGGATTCCTTGTCAAAAAAATTCCTATCTTACGAGAGGTTACGTTGGCCCTACAATCCCAAGAAGCTCTTTTACTTTTTTAAACGGTTTTATTATGTGAATACCCAACAAAAGTCCCAACTACTCCCGACCGTCTGGATCCAGTGCAAACATGGCAACCCCAATAGGCATGGGCGTGCAGTCCTTGTAGGATAATATACCAGAGTACCGCCCAACCTACCTAACTCGTAAAAATCAATAATTTAATATTTGTAAATTATTGCAAGAAATCAATTAACACTTTCAAAAACTCGCGCGAAGTATTAACTACGAATCGTAGCGTCGCGCTCGCCGCACTGAACGTAAAGGTGTTAGAGGCAAGAACTAAGTATGCAAAATTTACGCACACGTCATATTCAAATGTTGCCTTCATTCGAAAAAAATGTACATGTGGCGCGATGCTCATTCAATGAGTGACTCGTTTGATTAGTGTTCGAAAGTCTGTACCTTTCGGTACAAATAAAATCCCACTGCCAGCAAATTTAGCAATCAGTGCCATCTGTTGGTACCTCTATTAATTAGCGCAACTTTACTAACGAAATCTAATGTATTCTGTTGGCTTTCATTCGCGCAAAATTGTGCGATCGAAAAATATGGTAATAAGTATTACCTATTCAGAAATTGAGTTAAAATTGAGAAATTGATTGTTGGAAGTACCTGGTTATTCAGATCTGGTCACCAAGTACGGCTAAAATCATTTCACCTAACGTTTTATTTTGAATTGTGGTCTTCCACCAGGGCGATACTGAGAGTTTCTACCACACTGGAACGTGCCGCAGATATTCAATACTATCCAAAGTACCCGGCGTGGGCCGAGGTTATAAATGGTTTGGAATAAAGTTTTGTGGTTGTGATGTGTTACCCCTACCCCTATCCCTACCCAATAATTTCCCTCTAATTTTGAACGTTAGGCGTGCAAAATTTATTCAAGAAGTACCAATTTCTAAATCTCATAATATAATACATATATTTGGATGATTTGTACAGCCCCGTTTTTGTGAAAAATCACCTCAAGGCCACTGTACAAACATATATACAGTAACCTTCCTCTTATTATGAAGGTCGAGTGTGCAAAATTTCATCAAGATTGGAATAAATCTGTAAATTAGTATAAAATAACAAACACAGAGTCACTCTTATTTTTATATAATACATAGATAATACAAAGAAGATAAGTCACACAAAATAATTAAATAAAATTTTATTTGCACATGTCTGGAATTGAACCCAACACCTCTGGATTCGTAATAGAGCATCTTAACCACACGTCCACGGAGGTCGTCATCTAAACAAAATAAAATGTACAGAAACTGAGCTGAATTTGGAAAGTAGTGTTTTATCCTACGGTTCAAATCTTTTGAATTACTTCGATAATTAATAATTAATTAAGAAGTAACGTTTCGAAATGTTTCTACTCTTAAAATTCTCGAAATTTTCGAATAGGTGTATCTAGTCCCGTGTCTAATTAGCTCCACTACAATGATTATTCCCAAAATTCTGTACATTTTCAATTATAAATCTGACGTAATAATAAAGTGTATTGTGAAACCACCGAGCATTTGTCGGAAGAGTTTCAACGATTGTATTATTAAATTAGTCTCAGAGTTTCTGGAATATCCTTTTATGGTAGCAACATTCGTCGGAATAAAGCATATTATTTAAGTTGAACACCGAATAAATAATTCCTAGAAATAAGATCATTACCGAATTGAAAACAAAAAAAAATGGTTGTCGCCACCGAAGATATTATAAACCGATTTAAGAAGAATATACCAGCCAAAAATATTGCTACAATTTATGTGTCTTATGTTACCACGAATATAGGTGATAGACATAAAATTGCTACAATCTGTGTCTTATGTCACCACGAATATAGGTGATAGACATAAAATTTGCTACAATTTATGTGTCTTATGTCACCACGAATATAGGTGATAGACATAAAATTGCTACAATCTATGTGTCTTATGTCACCACGAATATAGGTGATAGACATAAAATTGCTACAATCTATGTGTCTTATGTCACCACGAATATAGGTGATAGTGTCGCGGGGAATTTCTAGGAAAGGGTTCAATTTATCCAAAGCATATTTTTTGGTTTTCATAATGTAAACCGATTCGTAGTATAAATTAATCGAGCTAGTGATTTCACTGATAGCTCGCCTTAAGCATGTTGGGGCAGGGCATACGGGCGTGCCCGTAAGTAAGCTCAATTTTTCCTTACGTCTAGTGAAAGCGATCAAGCATTTTCAATTATGTATGGTAATTCTTTCTTGGCTCTCTCCATTCATCATTCCATATCTTCTAAAGCTAGGTTTAAACGACATTTTTTTTCGTACGTAAAATTTGCAGATATAGTTGAAATTAAAAAAGAAGTAATAAAAAATTGCAGATATAGTTGCCATTAAAAAAGAAGTAATATTTTGGAACGGTACTTAATCATTAAAAAAAATGGCAACACTTTTAACATAACCATAAACCATATGGAAGTATCTGTCGCAGAATTTTAAAAATAAATTAAAAAATTTACGTGAAATTCACTATACCGAACGGAAACATGTGTTCATCATCAGTAATAAGCTATCACGCCGTTCCGCTATAAGGGTAGGCATAGAGGACGGACCGCCAAACAACTCGATCTTGACATACGAGTAGATTTCTTGCTTCATTCACCACACATTGTCTCATACATTCTCTTTTGTTATTCCGACTTCTGACATGGCCCGACTCAAGTATTTGATTCACTTGATTGTATTATGTCTCTCTCGGGCGTCCCCGGCTTCTTATTCGATTCACATTCGCGTCATATATTATCCTTGCACTATTTTTTTCGTTCATTTGCTCTACATGACCCGTACCATCTAAACGTCACTTTCTTATTGTTGCTCATTACGCTTACATCAGAGATTTCATTTCTACAGCGTTCAATTTATTTTCGTCCTTCGTCTGCCAGCTCCATGCCTCACTGCCATACATCAGGGTTGACATCAGCACTCCAATGTGGAGTGCTAGCTTCGCTTCTTTGGACAACTTTTTGTTTGCGCTAACCGCGTTCAGTCCTTCGCTGGTGGAGTTTCCTGCATTCACCCTTCTTTCAATATCCCTATCAGTCGTTCCATCTCTCGCAAATATACTTCCCAAATGTATAAACTCATCGACCTGCTCCAAGTATTGACAGTATCAGAAATAATGGGTCTAGTCTACCTATTAACTTTTTAACAACAACAAAAATTTATTTTCCGTAAAAAACACGCAACATTTCCACAAAAGGATTCCTTCGTAATAAACATTGTTCTGGGGATATTTTTAAATCAACGTTACTGAAATTCAAAGTTGAAATTAACTTATACTATGAACCTAGTCTACTATGAACCTATTTTACCTTACATGAATATTCCTATTGTATTTTTTTTAATATTTCTTATGTATTGTATTTATGATTTCAGTTGTTAACATTTCATTTATGTTTGAATATCCATATATCTATTCTGTACCTACTTTTATATCATTTTATATTATTATTATTTCTCAAATCAAACCTTGCATAAAAATATCATATACTTATAATTTTATGTAAAAGCTTTTGTAGGGGTATAAATAAATAATAAATAAAATAATTGTTACCTACTTAAAACAATGACAGCTCTTATGTCATATTTTCCATTCTGAATCTATATGGAAAGACGATCTGTACGAAAAAAAAAAGATTAAACTCGTCTCCGATTTTCCTTTTAAAAAAATTACCATTTAAATTATATTCAAAAATAAATTCGCATTCCCCTTTTCTCATTTATTGAAATTTTGAATGAAAGGTAATACTTTTTTTCAACTGACAATTTTCTTTTTGCCCGTCTGAGACCCAGGAGTCAAAAAGTCTTATTTAATTTGGCGAACAACCATTTTCTGGCGACTCTTTGTAGATTACACTTTGAGGGATTATAATTTCAGTGGCTGTCGCCGATTTACATGAGACATTTCGACGCGTAGACCTCTGAGAGACCGATTAAATAGATTTTCTATGAAAGGAAGAATTGAAATATTTGAAATCAATTTATCGAAAGGTTAGAAAATTTCATAATGCACCTCTATCGATTTATCTCTTCAGTGTGAAAATTTCCCCAGAATTAATAATCATAATAATTAGATAATTTTTTTACCTCCGTTTTTGTTAGAAATCACCTCAAAGACGCTGTACAAATATTACGCGATAGGGTTTATCTTATTATGTGCCAACAGCCACAGAAGAAAACTTACCTGACAGGTCACTTCAGATTAAAGATCTATTCACATCCACCAGCACCGCGCAGACTAGAACAGTACAGCACAAGCACAGCACAGATGCGAGTATTCACATTACACCTCACAGCACAACACAGACGCTTTCAATCGAACGTTAACGTCCTCAGAAACATATTCGAGGATTTTTTAATCGTATTCCCATATTTTCTATTATTTTATAATCTAAATTCCCTGACCAATTCAATTTATCGTTATCCATCTTCCCGGTTTTAGCGATATCTGCTTCTAATGATGCCAACTGACAAATATGGCGGTGCTTATGGTGGCCATACTAAATACGCAGGCGCAGATATCACCGGCGGCCACCAACAAGTCAAAATATTCTAGCCGACAAACTCGGCCGGTGTTGGCCCGTTACGCTAATGTACGCCATAATATGAATGTTGTCGTTTCAGTACTGTACTGTTGTGTAAGTTAAGTTAAGTAAGTTAAGTCACGAAGTGGAGTTTTCAGGAAAGCACAGTTCCGATGAGAAACAATAAATTGACCTTACTCTAGAAGCACAGGTACGACCACAACACATTTCTGCCAGTTTACTCATCGGTGAAGTAATAATAATAATAAAGACCGAATTTTCTTAACAAGAAATATCATTTTACATCCAATTTCATCAATTTGAAAAGCGAATATTATTTGCGACCTTTATTGAGCCATTCTCCTCTCACTTTCCTAACTTCAAAACCAACCCTTTGCTTGCGTCAATGAAAGGGCACTTTATATAATTTGGTTTGAGCTTGCTATGTAAGTTGTACATTGTATCTGGTAATTCCTTGTCAATCAAATATACAAATTAAGGGGATCCAATTTGTAAAATTCGAACGAAACCACGCACTCCTTACGCGGATGGCAATAAGGTTGAAATTCCCGCTTTACCACGGCCGCCTGTTTTTATTTGTGCAAAAAAACATTTTTCAATTAAACAATATTTTATTTTGTTAAATTCACGAACAAATATTGAAATATTTTCCTATCATAGTCTAAAGAATTTAATTTGGCACATTTACAATAAAACCATATCCGAAAAGGGGTCCATGAGCGTGAAATTCAATCAAAGCATTTTTGAAAGGTCTGATATTTTTTTTTGTATTATTTATTTATTTATTATATTACATACGCCCTTTTTTACATATTTTGTTAATTAAAATAGTTACACAGGTGCAAAACACATCACAGTAGGTACATAGGTAAAACAGATAACCTTCATGAAATACAACATCTAAATGTTTCATTTGTCTCACGGACAAATACAGGAATAACATAGTGTAAGTACCATTCCAAATAATTAACTACACTACATTTTCAAAACATACCTCACATTCACTGATATTTATACTCTAGACACATGCCTTAATAATTATTGAGGATGTATGCAATAATCGTCCGTTTGAATTTGTATTCCTAACAGTTGAAAATATCTACTATCTCTGAAAAAGTATTAATTTCTGCGTGAAGTCTAGTTAAAGGCGAATTTTTAAATGACTTAGTCCTGAATTTATTGCTACAATTGAATAAAATTTTAGATCGGGTAGTTCTAGTTGGAATATTAAATTTAATTAAGCTGACTGTATCAGGGCTGTCTGTAAAACCATTAAAAAATTTCAAAATAAAAGTTATGTCAGAAACATGTTTTCTATCTGAGAGTTTTAATAATTTTAGTTCTTTCATTAAGTAATTGTAATTTATAGTTATGGGTAATCCGAGTTTATATTTAACAATATGAAAATGCTTGATTAAAGCAAAGGCCAAGATGTGTTCGAGTTGTAGTATTTAATTAAAGCGTCTATAATGTTTCCAATATATCAAATTTTCTAACCCAAAACACATTATTGTACATTATTTCACATTCCATCACCTTAAATGTATTTTTTTTGTTTTGTTATGTGAGTACTTTTTTTCAAATCAACGAACAGCACCGTTTTTCTTTTTCGACAATTAAACAGCCCTAGTTAACCCTGATTCTCGCCTCGTTTTAGCTTTTGATCAAATTGTGATCAGTTAACAAGTATAACAACATGATTGTTGTTCTTGATAATTGATCACCATTTGATAAAAAGTTTAAACGAGCCGAGAAAGGTCTTTTAAAATGTCAAAATTCAAAATGGGGATTATCGACCATCTGACAGTTACCAAATATAATGGAGTCTGAAACAATACATTCTTACTAGATACTTTCTTTTGTGAGTAATGCATTCTAAGGCCACAGAAAGCCTACAATACAAATTTCTTAAAGTAAACTTTGTAAACTTTGTAAACTTTGTAAATTTTATAAACTTTGTAAACTTTGTAAACTTTGTAAACTTTGTAAACTTTTTAAACTTTTTAAACTTTTTAAACTTTGTAAACTTTGTAAACTTTGTAAACTTTGTAAACTTTGTAAACTTTGTAAACTTTGTAAACTTTGTAAACTTTGTAAACTTTGTAAACTTTGTAAACTTTGTAAACTTTGTAAACTTTGTAAGCTTTGTAAACTTTGTAAACTTTGTAAACTTTGTAAACTTTGTAAACTTTATAAACTTTGTAAACTTTGTAAACTTTGTAAACTTTGTAAACTTTGTAAACTTTGTAAACTTTGTAAACTTTGTAAACTTTATAACCTTTGTAAACTTTGTAAACTTTATAAACTTTGTAAACTTTGTAAACTTTTTAAACTTTTTAAACTTTTTAAACTTTGTAAACTTTGTAAACTTTATAAACTTTGTAAACTTTGTAAACTTTGTAAACTTTGTAAACTTTGTAAACTTTGTAAACTTTGTAAACTTTGTAAACTTTGTAAACTTTGTAAACTCTGTAAACTTTGTAAACTTTGTAAACTTTATAAACTTTGTAAACTTTGTAAACATTGTAAACTTTGTAAACTGTCAATTGTAAACTGTAAACTTTGCTTGCTCTCAACACAGGTTCTCCTAGTGAGACAGGCACAGTACCATAACCCTTAAAATACATTGAGGTTGTATAGATGAATCAATAAAAAATAAATAAAAAATCAAAGCCACTGCTATCCGGGTGTCGGGGATCAATTCCTCTGCTAGTTAAGACCTTCACCATTGCACAAGCAACCGTTTCCACTTATAATGATGGTAATTTTTCTAACATTATTAGGTTGTTTATAACCCTGGAATGCTTGTCGTTGTTTTTAAATGTTTTTTTTTTTTTAAACCATGTTTCGCAGTGAAACAGATGAGGATTAACTCAATTGTATCGTACATGTACCTACAATGTTCGTCGGTTGATTAATGTTCATAATTTCGAATGATAAGGTCAAATATTTCAATCGATCAGCACTTTTTGGCTAGAGGGCAAATATTATTTTTATTTTGCGTTTTGCCTGGTCGGGTATAATAACTTCTAACGTTGCGTTTTTTTTGTATTTTTTACTGTTATCTTTTAGTAAAACAATCTGCTTATGACTTGAAACAAGAAGGCGATTCGCAATTCACAAAAAAATAAATGTATCTCCAAACAAAGGATCCTGATGTTTCCCTTAGGCCCCATGTCATCTTCGGGATACATTGTGTGGGATGCTGTTACGATGTTTAACAGATTTCAGTCTTGGTAAAAAATATCTCACATTTTTCTGAGATTTTAACAATGTTATGCGTGCTTCGAAAACATAATCTTTAAAATATTTTTTTTATGCTGTTACAAATATATAAATACATAGAATGTTTATAATCCAGTATATTCAGTCAGCGTGCTTATTTTTGTAATAAAAATAATCGATAAGGTTATGTCGATCATGCGATTCTAATCCGGCCTTGCAGCGCCTTCGGTGATGGCTCGGTAGTACCATAGGTGTCTAATGGTTCCTCGCTTGGCCGACAGAGGCGAGAGCAGCGCCTTTTGTAGCGGATGGCAAACCGATTCAATTCAATTTATAAAAGGATGTAATGACCTTGGCATGACTTGACTTTAATTTTTCATTCACTTAATCGTGCCATGTATTCCTCGGAGTCCGCAACTTCTTCCACCATTTATTTTTTCATCATTTATTCTCCTTAGACTTCTTTTGCTGTTCATTTGCTCCACATGTCTAAAACTTCTAAGCGTCTTGTTTACTGCGCTTTCTTCGGCCCTTTTTTTATTGGCTCCATACAAGAAAAAAATTGAAAAAAATCCTTCAGTGCCTATGTCGTATTTGGGGATGCTTTGTGGATGGTAGATGGTGGAGGATAGGAAGGAGTTAACTTGTGTCTTTAACAGAAGTCTTGAAGAGTCGTTGCAGCAATATGCTGCATAACATGAGGAGAATTTGAACATCCTCTTGCGGAAAAGTGAAATAATCTTATAGATCGATCAGCTAGGCTGCTTAATAACAATAAGTAGTATAATATGCAACAAATGGGGCTGTACGAGATACTTAAAAAAATAGTATATAATGTTTGGGCACCGGCACACAGGGACGCAATGACTATTATGATTTGCGAATCCTCCTGAGAAAGGCGTTTGGTAGTTTCCCAACGGAGATGTCGCCGCTCCGAGTGACTAGAAGACTCTTCTTACCTGGCAGCCCCAGGTGGAGGTATCCAAGCGAGGACATGTTGTCCATTCTGCGGTTGAACTGAAAAAAAGAGCACGTACCTTTGTGCGTACGATTTTTATAGGGCGCCGGCGCGGCCGAACACTATTTGCAGGTGTTGTGAAATCATTGCATTTTATGGTGCAACCTTAACTTGTTTACGTTGAAATATAGGCTTTTGGCTCGCTTGGTATTGCAATTTTGTTTTGCAATCTTGATTTGTTTACGGTGAAATATAGGCTTTTGGCTCGCTCGGTGTTGTGAAATACCAGCTCTCGGCTTGGTTATTTGCGCAATAATTTATATTTGGTTATAAAGAAATATGTTTAATCTGTTTAAATTGAACCACTATGTAGACCCGCTCGATACAGGGGTAATGCACTCAAACTGATCCTAGAAAACTTTCCATGTTGCAATGCCAAAGAGCGAATAATTATCAGAAGAGGGAATTGACAAGTATTTTTAAAACATCGTCATAGAAGTTACTGAAAACACCCTACCCAAATATATTTGAAATATAGACGCCGCGGAAAACCCTCTATCCTAAACCTAGTTCGCCTCGGCACAAGATCTCCTGGTGAGGAGGACTATGAAAATATTCTATGGTATAATTTTTTTTTTTTATGTTTGTATCTTACATGCCTTCTTCTAATGTCACAATTATATCGTATAGTTATTATTAAATATTTAATAAAAAATCAATTTCCTTAGCAACATAAGTTAGAGGAAACAAGTACTTCACCCGACTTAATTGAATTCATGCATATGTATGTATTTTTTTTTTTTACAGTGGGAACTTATACCCGCTAAGCCACTGCAAGTAGCTTGTCAGCAGGAGTTTATTTCAACAATATAATATAATACAACAATAAATTACAATCATCATACAAATGTAGGGCAAAAATTATTATATTTAGGCGCATGCATCTTGTCCTGTACATAAGTTGAGAAAAAAAAAAAGTCCAATCTTATAACACCGATTTAAATAATATTATAAAAATGTCAATATCATAAAAATATCAAAATTATAAAAGTACCAATATTATAAAAGTATCAATATTATAAAAATATCAATATTATAAAAACATCAATACTTTTAAAAATATCAACATTATAAAAACATTCATATTACAAAAATATAACTATTACGTAAATATCAGAAATATCAAAGCATCTGTAAGTATTAAATAGATTAAGAAAAAAAATTTAAAAGATATATACATAAAACAGCAGTACAGGTTGGTTAAAATGAGGATAGACTTAAATATAATAGTAACACCGTAACAGTAAGTACACCAGATATCTAGGAGCTATACAACCATGGAGACCGTCATATTTGTTACCATCAATACACAAGGTTACTTTCCAAAAGCCAACACTTTAACATCTGTGAGAATTTCATCATAGGACAATTGTTTTTAAATTCGTACGGCAATTTGTTAAATATAAATGGTACAATGTATTCAAGGGTTCGTTGACTATATTTATTTTGAAATATTGGCACTATCATTCCTATATTTTGTGTGAAACGTGTATTGTGTACATGATCCACCACTGCCTTATACGGACTTTCAGATATATGTTGCAGTAGAATTTTATGCCACAAAATACCACGAACAGGTAATACATTAATTGATTTGTACATGATGTCAATGTCTCGCCTTTGGTTAAAAACTGTTTTACTTACTAACAATTTTACCATGGCGTTTTGAATCAGCTGTAAATGTTTTAGGTTGGTCTTACAGGAGTGTCCCCAAGAAGTTATACCATACCTTATAGTCGATTCTGCTAGAGACAAATAAATTAGTTTCATAGTTTTTATAGGCACGTATAATTTTATCTTGTGGAGTCTTTCTACAATGGCTCGAAGTCGCTTACAGAGGTTGGAAATTTGTACGTCCCATTTCATATTACAATCCACCGTAACACCTAGATACACGTACTGGTTGACTAATTTGATACTTGTACACGCGCAGGGCTGTTTGGTATTATTGTGAATGCAATTAAATGAATGGGATATGATTACAGGTGCCTCGCTGTACCTTGTATGCGGGGATCTTATATGCATCAATTTCGTTTTTTTAGCATTGATTATTAGACCAGAGTCATGTGACCATTTTAATAAAGAAATAAAGTCTACCTGTAATAATTTTATTGCAGTATCCAAATTTTCATGGGATATTATAAGTGCTGTATCATCAGCATATACATAATGTTTAACAAACGAGAATATTTTGTTCATAAGTGATACAAAGATAATATAGAGCGTTGGACCTAAAATTGACCCCTGTGGAACTCCTGTTTTGACATTTCTTCTTTTACTAAATTTGTCTGATATTTTTACCTGGATTTGGCGGTTGGTTAGGAAGTTTTTGAATAGTTTGAGAAAGTTTCCTCTTACCCCTATTGCCTCCAAAATATTTAACAATATTTTACAATATTTATTTACAATATATATTTAACAATATTTATATTCTATTCATTAATCAATCTTATAAATTGTGGCGTTAAAGGCGTATTTCGTTCCGTTTTATGGAGTTGCATCAGTGTGCTTCTCGGGTACAGATATTATATAATGTTTTATGTAAAATGTGAGTGCTTTCTGGAATATTTGGTTGCGCAATCCGTTACGAACGGATTACAGGTAATATTCTCAAAACAGTAGGTACCCTATCTGAGATAAACGGTTTCTATCATCGACGTAACCAGGTCTGTGATTTAATCTCTTGCGCAATATCACTTTCCATTCAGAACCGATTTGTTGCTTGTAATGATTTTAGCCGTGTTTAGTGACCAAGTCTGAAAATCTATGTACCACACAACTTTTCACTTCACCATTTGCTCTGCCTTCCCTTCAGACACAAAATTACAATTGGGGTTGCCACGGTCCCATTATGAATTCTTTTATAGAAAATATCTAACAGGTCTCTGTGGTTGAGTGGTTAAGATCCTCGGCTACAAATCTGAAGATCGCGTGTTCAAATCTCGGAGTGCGCAAGTTTATTATTAGGGCCCATATCTTAATTTGCGAAACGTTGGTAGACACTTTCAGTATCGCCCTGGTGAAAGACCACCATTCAGAATCGAAACGTTCCTTGAAATGGCTTTAGCCGTATTTGTTATCCAGATCTGAATAGCCTGGTACTTTTCCTCCTTCCTCTTCCCCATCTCCTTAACTACTACCTTCTACCTCACAACATACCCCAATTGAAGATACCTTTAATCTCACTGGCTCAACATGGTCGGGAGCATCTTAGACTATTATGCGGTACCCGCATTATAAAATATATGTAATAAAGCTCATGATAATTTTCTTTGTCGGCGAAAATTGCTTTATTTTTGGTGGAATTTGTGGGAAAATCGGAGATATTTATTTTTCTAATTTGATACAAAATATTAGCTTTATGGAATTTTGCTGCAAAAAAACTGTCAGAACGCCGGTTTTTTTCTTACAAATTCGACAAATGAATGACACTACTCCACTTTTTTGACGTGAAGTTAGCTGCATTCCGTGTTACGGCTATTTATGCCTGTTGACATCAAAGAAAAAGAAATATTTAGATCGTTTAAATTTGCTGTCTTACTTTAAAATACCAAAATATCGCGTGAAAAATAAAATAATTCGCCTTATTTGCCCGGTAATCACGGATTTCACGTTGTTTTCATGAAATTTCAACATTTACATAAAAATTACCATCTATATCAATTACTTTAACTTGCATACACACCCTTGAGGTGATTTTTCACCTTGTAGGCTTGTATTGTTCTTGCACCTTGTCTTTCATAATACGGTATACCTACGATCTGTTATGTTATGATATATGATACCATACATGTACCTACTAGTGATATAAAAAGCCAGGTAATAATTGATCGTTAGTTAAAAAATGTAACTATTCTTTGTACTGAAGGTATTTTTTATCATAAATTTTGCGGAATCAAATATGACCTGATATCAAATAAAACGTTTCCTTTATGAAATTAAAAACAAATAGAGAAATATTAAAAAAAAAAAACTTTTTACATGCGCTAGTAAATTTTATTTAAATAAAACAAACACTTTGTTTAGGCAAGCCTGTGTTGAGGCAGTAATTTTGCACATTATTTTATAATACCTATGTATCAACATACCCATTTATTAGATTCTAAATCAAAATAAAATTTAATTAAACTTTAAAAACGTTAATATAATCGAGTTATGTTGTTTTGTCTTGTTTCTTCAAAATAAACGGTTAATTCGCATGTGAGATAATTTGAATGTGAGGAACTAATTTCAAAGACAAAATGAGTAGCTCTGTGTTGCCGAGGTGATGAACGTTTTTAGTTACAATTGATTAAATGTCTAGAATATTACATGCCTGTCAATCGACATTCTTTCATTGAATACTTAATAACGAATATTTTACATCTTGTTGTGTTTCATTACTTCTGGAAAAATGTTACTTTGAGGCAAGTTTTTGCTTTACGCGTCTATCTACATGGTTGGCCTTCGTAGAATCCATTTAAATATTGCTTTGGCATTTACTTTTTTTAGGTTTATGACTTTTTTATCTGGCTTCACGATTAGCGTAACACCCTTGTCATACTGAATACACGTTCCCTGCGTTCGTTAATATAAAAATATCGAAACTAACTCTTTTGTTTGAATCTCATCAATTTCATTTATTTGTATATAATGACAAAATTAAAACTTTTTTTAAATATTAATTATTTTTATTAAGATTTATAAACCTCATTTTAATATTTAATCATTGAAGAAAATAATATTAACATAAACTAAGTGAAAGATGAAACCGGACAAAAGGACAGAACCTAAAAAGATTTCAGTCCCAGATGCGACTGAAATCTTTTTTATTTTCTGTCCTTTTGTCCGGTTTCATCTTTCATTTAGGTTATTTTAATATTATTTTCTTCAGTGGTTAAATTAAAACTTAATCATAAATTTAATTGAGCATAGTGATAACCCTCAGCATTATTGACAAAGTTCTTATAAAAGTGTTTCGAAATCTATGTTTAAAGCTACAAATCTTGATAAATATTCTAAAATGTTGCGTTGCTACACTGTACACAAATACATGCTCCTATCGATTTATAATTTATGTTATCTAAATCTTTATATACAAAACGAGTGTTCCGTGGGGTGTTTGTTTATTTGTTTCGTATTCAAATCTACAATTTTATTCCTAGCTTGATGAAATTTTGCGCATTCGACCTTCAAAACATGAAGAAGGTCACTGTCTACGTAAGTTTTCGAAAAACCACCCCATCTCCCTCTCCCACCGCTCAAAGCCACGACCAAAGGTTGGCTATGTACAGTTTTTCAAGTTGTGGTGTGAGTGAAACGGTGCAATGAATTTTTTTTAAATTAACAGTTTTTTTTAAAGTAACTCCACACAGAAAGCCCTGTGAGAAATAATTTTCTTCAAGACGTATATCATCTTTAGGGATGCTGTGTGAAGGAGAGTTTATCATCTTCCAATGATTTTTATGGTCAACTGCATAAATAACCGTAAAAGTTCCTTACTAATTCATAGAAAAAATTCGTTTTGATCAGGTATTTGTCGTTTTTTGAAAAATGTTTTAGTTAATTTTTGTGGTACGTTTTCGTATGGTAGGCACAATTTTTCAGCACTTATGAACTGCACGCCACTGTTCCTTTCCCATAAAGCATAATTTTGATACTTCTTGAAATTCAGCGCACTTGACGTTCAAAATAAGAGGAAAACTCTTGGATAGGGGTAAGGGTAACACATCACAACATCAAAACTTTCCCCCAAACCATTCATATCGTCGGGCAACACCGGTTACTTTAGCTAGTACCTAATAATGAATATCCTAGCTGACGATATTGTGTAAATATTCAAAATTTCATTTGAAGGTAATTAGCGGATATAAATAAGCCTTCTACTCGGAAAATGCCCACTCGTCGGCAGAGATTTGACAGCAAAAATGCTTTGTGACGACTATTGCTATGTCTAATTTTCATTCAAAACATTAATTATTAAATAAAAAAATTTCTTGCATAGTTACCTACTTGTGTTTTCTACTTTGAAAATATTCTACGAAAACACGCCTTCTTCTTTTGATTACGTAATCTGTGGCTAACCAGAGTAGTATATCTATGGGCTAACCTCAATATAACATGGCGGGTTCAATATTTTTCATACGATTTTAAAACGTTATAGCAACAGTTTTACATATTGGATTTCATTCAAACTACCCTGTAAACCTTCCCGACGCTAATAAGAAACAAACTGTGCTATTTTCAGGAAAACCGGTTATTTTCGAGATAGACAGACAAATATTGCGAGAAATCAATCTACACTTCAAAAAGTTCCAGCTACGCACGCCCCATGTGTCAAAAGCAGAAACAAATTAAACAAAAGGTCATATTCTAATGTTGACGGTATTTTACACAAATTAACACGTGTGCGCAATGCGCATTCAAGAGAAGACCTGTTTGTATTAATATCGCCAAAGGTCGTGCTTCTCAGTACAAATTAAAAATATAGTGACCAGTCCCATCTGTTGGTACCTCTATTTATTACTACAACTTTACTAACGAAATAATAATCATATTATGTTGACTTTCTTTCATGCAATTGTGCGATCAAAAAAAATATTGACATTTTATATATCCAGTAATTGACTTGTAATGTGCCTAAATAAGGGGGTTATTTGAATATTTAACGTGGCGGGGGATCCAAACAAATATTCGCTGACGCGAGCAGCTTAGCCATTCGTAACAAAAACTTTTAAAATAGTAATTAATTAAATTAAAACTGTGCACGCCACTGCGCGTCGGTTGTCGGCGAGCGAAAGGAGGATATTAATTTAAGGATATTTAGAAACTGAACCGTACGTATTATTTATTTGATTATACGCCCATCTGGGCGTTTACATGGATTTTAGAACATAATATAAAGAGTTGTCAAAAATTATAAGTAAATAGAGATTTTAAACCATAAAGTAATGAACATTTTCTTTAAAACATTTAACAGTGATATAAAATATAAAACTAAAAGAATATTATTCTACATATTATAGGATTCGTCAAAGTGCTGGTATAGATGACGATTAACTGTATAAATGGAGGCAGCAAAAATATCAACAATTCCTCCAAACTTGTTTCCTAGATCATGCATCCTATTGGTTAATGAATGAGACATAGTGGCTGTTTAAATGTTGAAGAAAAGTGTTACAGTTTGTCTTGTGCTCCTCATATTGAGAGGATATACATGAGTTTAGTTTGTCTTCGGCACTAAACAAATATATTAATATGTAAAAAACAGATTTATTAAAAAACGATAATTTCCTCAACACCCTTCACTTTACTCTTACTTACGTATATCCGTCTCAGCTGTTACTTCTGTCTCTCCTGGACCAGTCATAATTACCTTCGTATAACATGTATAGCTTGTTCTCATTAAGTGTAGTATGGGTATCATATCTTAGTATATCGCACATCTGGTGCAAGACTATCGTAAGTTTAAATTGTTAGAAAATCCAGTTTTTTAAATGTTGTTATTTTTCTGGGTGCAAAATTAAGTTTTAGAGTTATTGGACCGCTTGAAAGTGAAATCATGATACCCAACCCTGTAGAACACTTAGAGTCAAGCTAGCTTGATACGATGCTTTTTTCAATACCGATCCCAATATGGAAATCATATC